>VYZU01075910.1:0-44447 GCA_013401355.1 Ceyx cyanopectus | reverse complement strand
GGTTTCTCAGCCCTTCACTTTGTGTTCAGAAATGCCAGTTTCCTCTTGGTGTGCTCCCTGTGCATAGGTGTCACGGTTGTCCTTGGTTACACAACGACAGCTTGTTTTCCCCACAAAGTCCCTTCTTTGTTCCCTGTGTAGAAAGACCACCACTCACAGAAAGACACTTCCCCACACTTTTTCGAGTGCTGTATAGCACTTACCTATTCTCTGTGTCACTCCTACTGGTATCAACTACAAATACAAGCAGTTCTGCAAATCAAATGCCCAGAGCCTTTGCAAGAAGTGGCAAAGCAGTGGTGGCTTTGGGGACTACTTGGTGTCCCGTGATGCCCAGTATCACCTGGGGTCTCTGTGGCAGAGGCAGGGCTGTAAAGGTGGCAGCAAAGGGTTCAAAACCACTGTGTTGTGAGGAAATTGTTTTTTTTTCAGATGCTTCTGTATCAGTGTGACATCCAGGTAATGAGTAAGAGGAATTAGATATTCTCATTGATGAGCGTGCATTTGATATAATTAGCATTACAAAAAAAACTCGGTGGGACAATTTGCATGATTGAAGCACTCCAGTACCCAGTTACTGTCTATTCAGAGGGGACAGGAAGGTTTTAAAAAAAAAAAAAGAGTTTGGGAAGCATGCTGCTATGGCTTAGGGACAGCAGTCACCACAGCATTGTCACACTTGATTAGTTGGGAAGAAATGGTGTCAGTGAGATCTGACAGTTGGTTGCATGAAGTTTATTACTTAGCCAAAGAGACATGGGAAAATGCCATCTCAGTTCAGAGGTAATATGAATGAGAAATTTAGAAAGTAAAACAGCAAGACAGACAAAAAGGTGACACGAGTCAATTCTGTCCTTCTGCACTTTGAACTTCATAATTGTGAGGGGGAAAGAAAGTGTGTGAGGCACTGTAACTTAACAGACAAGGAAGAATTAAATGTAAGAGAAGCAACAGGAAAATCCTCTGGCTAGTTAATTTATAAATGGTATTTATTTCAGAGTAGCTGCCAGGAGCAATATATCACCAATCTGATAAGCAGATCATTGCCACGGGCAAGGTGACATCAGTGCCTCAAAAGGAAATGGCCAGGTTCATCACCTGAGTTATTTTTGAAGTTTGGGAGGGCCCTGTCCATTTTGCTTTCTTCAGACCTGCCCCTGTGATACTCTGATCCCTTCGTGCTCTCCTTCCTCGTGTCATTTTCTAGACAGTCTGAAAGCACTAAGAAAACCTTCTCTCTTCCAAAAACCTTTGCACCACAAGCATAATGTGCACTTTGCACCACAAATATAATTTCAGCTGGGAGAGCAGCTTCTCGGGGACACCAAAATATGGGATGAAGGTGGTTCTGCCTGCCTTTTTCACCACTCCTGGTTCTGTCCTTGGCTTGACTCCCATAGCTCTCTGTTTGGGCTGCCCTTCACCAGTTTAAAAAGTAAAAAAAAAATATTTTTTAGAAGTGTCTCCTACTGGCTTGGGTTTAGCACAGAGATGATGTTGGCAGTCCTGAGAAATAACCTCCTTGTTGCTGATGATTATATCCATGTGAGCTTTGTGCTGGTGGGTGGGGATCTCAATTCTGACAGACAGCTCTTGCCCATGCAGAGTTTGAGAGCTGTGGTAATTGTCCTGCTTTATGTTTCACATTGTCAGTGTTGGGTGTGAGACCCCAGAAAGGGGAAAGGCTCTGCAGACACTTGTACTCCAACCATTTGAGATGTTGACAGCACAGTGACCCTACCAAGGGTATCTTCACAGCACTGTCCCTGTGCTTGGATACCAGGGAAAATATCCAGAATGACCTTTTGTCTCAGCTCTTTGGACTCATGTCACAGGGATGGATGCTTTTGGAATCTGAGATTATGCTTTGCTTGTGTCTGAACCTGTAGCCACTTGGATCTTACACGTAGCTCGTGTGCCAGTCCTTGCCCTGTGCCAAACCTGCATCAAATCCAGTTCCAGTTCCTTCCCCCAGTATCACAGGGAGTGATTCCCAGGCTATAATCTTGAAGAGAGGTGGTCAAGGAAAATCAGCACTCTTAGTTTTGTTGCTCCCACAGCTTCTCGAGAGGTGTGGGGAGGAAGGGGAGGAGAGAGGGAAAAAAAAAAGCCTGCATCCATAAAAGGGAGAAAATTAGAGAGGTTCCACTTGGCTGTACATGCAGCTACTGCAGGATAAACTGGGAAATGCATTGGTAAGGTAGAACTACTGGAGTAGTTCACAATAAAATGCCATTGAATATACAATTTAATGGTTGAAACCCAAATGGTTTTCTCTGGTGTTTTTGTTTGGTTTTGGTTTGGTTTTGTTTGTTTGTGGTTTTGTTGTTACTTGATTGTTTGTGGTTTTGTTTGGTGTTTTGTTTTTTTTTTCCCCCAAGTAGATTAAATGTTCAAGCTGAAGCCACATTTAAAAAGCTGTATTAAAAAAAAAAAAAATTAATGATGCCTATTAATTTTAATTAAAAAATTAATGAAATGAGGCCTGTTAGCTGGAAGCAGCTATTTCACACACGAAGCCTACAGTATTTCTTTGGAAAGAGAGAAGGGAAAACCTGAAACCTGGGGTTTTTCATAATATGGATGGTCTGTTAACAGTGTCACTAGTGCAAATCAATGTGTTCAAAACAAGACTTGTCACATCTCTCAGAAATGGCCGATGTGGACAAGTTCAAACCCCATCTGAGATGGAACATTTTGAAGTGGTATAATTAAATTTGGTGAGTTCTTATCTATTCACTCAGTAAAAGCAGAGAGCCTGCAGGCTGGCATGGTTCGTGGCCCAGGATGCTAATGCCCCTCCTGTGCTCACTTGCAGCACACAAGTGGCAGCCCTTGAACCCTGCAGAAATAGGGGTTCCTGTTCCCTGGGGCAGCAGCCCAGCTCTAGCAGGTGCTGTTTCTCCAGGAAAGGTACACAGAGGGGGATGTCTGCGTGGCACAGAACCTGCTGAGGAGGCCAGGAGAAGAAGGAGGGCATTCAGGGGAGAGGAGGAAATGGCTGCTGGCAGGGCAGGCAGACCCTGAAAAGCAGGATGCTCCAGTGGGTCCAAACATGGCTGTTGGACCAGCTTCCTTAGCTCAGAGCTCCTCCTGCAAGCGTGGTGGCACGGGCTTTGTGCTGGAGCAGGGGCTGCTCTGTCACCAGGGCTGAGAGAGGAGCAATTTCTACTGCAGTAGGTTGGGAATGGACACCCAGGAGACCGGAGCACCCAGACTGTGGTGGATTTCCACTAAGAGAGCACGCACCCAAACCACAGAGCCATCCCATTGCTGCTCAGAGCAGTTTGAGTGTCTCCTCTGCATTCTGCCTTCTCAGTACTTTACTGACCAGAGGTAACGTTGATCTTTACTCTCCACACACAGATGGTGTAGTACGGACAACACGTTGCAAACTAAAGCTCTGTGTTAGCTCAACCTGATGTGACTTTGCTTGGCCCTTCCCTTTTCTCTGCATGAAAGCAGTGACAGACAGCGATCTTCCTGAGGACACGGGCTGGAGACCTGCTTAACGGGTGCCCAAGTGCATGGAAACATGAAAAAACAGAGCAGGAAGGATTGTCAGCACTCGGTGCTTCCAAGCTCCAAGCCCACAGCTCCTTCTCCCAGACCATGGAGTGTTGCACGCGTTTGCTTGCTTGTTTCTAACCAACACCAGAAGATCATCGAACAAAAAGTGTGAAGGGATAAGAAAACGCAGCACTTTGCAGGCTGCATCTTCCACCACCTTGAGCTCCCCTGCAGACACTTTCCCTCTTAACAGATCTGCCACCGGGACACTCCCTGCAAAACGCCGAGCTGGCAAAGGGGGCTCCTTTGGAAAGCCATCAGAGGCGCCACATCTTGCCAGGGACAGTGGGTGGCAGCCGTAGGCTTGCTCCCAGTTTCACCGGGATGAGGCCCCCTGAAGCAGCGGGAGTTTCTGGCTGGGAACACAGAATCTTTCCTGCTTTTCCTCGCAGCAGTGCCCAGGCTCGCTGCTGCTGCTCCACCACCTCACCCTCGGCTGTGTGCTGCAGGGATCCGAGTGAACGGCGCAGCACTCGCACTGCGTCCCGCCCTGCTTAGCACCACCTCGCGTGTCACTGTTCCCAGCCCACCCAGATACTGTCAATCTGTATTTCCTCGAGTCCCCATTCAGGCTGTGGGAAGCCACAGGGGTTTTGGTTCTTTTCCTGCAGGGAAACCATTCTCTAGCCCTCTCTTAGACACTGGGAGACTTTTGGTGGTTCTAACATGGTTAGTGTTGGAAGCCACGAGCTGTTCTTGCAAGGATGAGCTTCATGTCTGGCGAAGCCACGGAGCGGCTCAGAAACGCTGCCATGAGCCCGTCACAAACGCCACACAAGGCGGGCACGAAAGCGGCGGTGAGGCTGAAAGCAAAACCCGAAGACAATGGTGAAAACCATCTTCGGAAAGCCAAACATGCTGGTGTTGAGCGGAGAAAAGAGGAGTTGTCTTCCCCAGCAGACGTGTGGCGAGACAGATGAGAGTGGATAGCGGTGCTTTCTGCGAGCTAGCTGACCAAAACATGGCACGCAGCGGCCCTGGGCGAGGAGCGAGAAGGCAAAGCAGCAGCCACCAAACTAGGTCAGAGCTTGGCGGCTGCGAAGGTTGTGCCAGCGTGACCTCGTGCCCCACAGCAGCAGGGGCCCTGTGGGGATGGGGGGGACAGGCACATGACACCTCACTGTCGAGTGGCACCACGAAGTGCTTGCTGGCTCTGGCTTTGTGCTTTTCTGCTGACTCGAGGGTGGCCAGGGGTGGCAGGCAGCGCTTGGGCCGGGCTAGGGGACGGCCAAGGCTGCGAGAGGAAGGCACCAGGGCAAGGTGCCCAGGCCGGCCTAGGGGAGCCCCAGGCACAGCTCTGGAAGGGCGTGGGGCAGAAGGCAGGAGAGCCCCGGAGCAGCGGCGGGGGGAAGCTCAGACAAAGCCGCTCGCCCGCCCGCCCACCCGCCAGGCGAGGGTGCGGCAGCTCAGAGCCAGGTGGCAAGGCCGGGCCGAGGTGGCCCAGCAGAGGCGGCGGGGGGGGAAGCGAGGGAGCGGGGAGGGGGGTGCGGAGAGGCCGCGGGGAGCTGGGCCCGGCTGGCAGCCAAGTCAAGCGGGGCCGCAAGAGTCCGGCCCACGGGGTCAGGCCTCAGCTGCGGCTATTACGGGATGGCGAGGCTCGGAGGGAGGGGGAGGGCGAGCGGCGGGTATTATGGGATGGCGAGACCTTCTGCGGCAGGGGAGGGCGAGCCGCAACTATTATGGGATGGTGAGGCCGACCGGAGGGGGGCAGGTGGGTGGCTGGAAGTATTATGGGATGGCGGGCCCTCCCGCCGCCGGGGGAGTATTATGGGATGAGGATGCCCCATGGGGGGGGGATGGGAGGAGGAGCGGCTGGCTATTATGGGATGGCAGGAGACCCGCCACAGCCGGCGCGAGGGGAGAGTATTATGGGATAGCACCATTCCCAGCGCGTGTGACCAGGCGACTATTATGGGATGCCTCTGTTACCTACGGCAGGCTGCCTCCCCGGGAACTATTATGGGATGCAGCGGACAGAGGGAGGAGGGGGGTTATTATGGGATGGCGGTGCAGCCTGGGGGGGGGGCGGGGAGGCTGCAGCTCCAGCCGGGCTTCGTGGTGGTTCCCGCCAGCCCCGCACACCCCCAACGGAACCGCAGAGCCCCGCACACCGCCCCGAGTTCGGCTGCCTGCCCGGGGGCCTCCAGCCGGAGCTCCCGTCCCGGCTCCCCCTCCGCTGTCTCTCAGCAGTCATAATCAATACAGCCGGCAGGGTATTATGGGATGGCTGCTCCTCGGTGTGGGGATGGGGGTAGAGGGGCGGTTGCTATGGAGCATTTCCCGTGGGTGGCTATTATGGGATGGACTTGTCTTTGTGAACTATTATGGGATGCGGCCGGCTCGGCAGGGTGGGGCTGCCCGGGAGGTCTGTGTGGGGCCTTTGCCCTCCGCTGCTCGGGGGAAGGAAGGAAGGAGACAGAGGAAGAGAGAAGAAGAGAGAGAGGCAGGCGGGCTAGAGGCGTCAGGAGAATGTGAATGCAGCCACACATCAGACCCAGGCAGAGACGAAGCAGCATCGCGGCCGTGGCTGCCACCTTGACGTGGGTTCGATGGAAGCCCTGGGCCGGGTACCCGGGATGCTGAGGTAGCTGCCGGGCGCTCCAGCCTCCGGGAGCCTGCGGGCTGATGACTGCTCTCAAAGCACGTTCTGTTGCCTTCATAGGTCTTCAGGAAGGAAAATCCACACAGCCCTTTGGACTGGGTGGCCACAGCCTCCCGATGACTTGCGATGAGAAGGATGCTTAAACACCGGGTGCAAACGTTATCTGGTGTTAAGGAGAAAAAACGTGCTGTGTTATTCCAAGAGTCAGAAACCTAGGAGCTGTCAACTTCAAGAAACATTTACGTGCAAGCCCTGTCCCTGAGTATTTCATCTTAGATGAACAGCAGGACTTGGTATGTCATCATTGGCTTCTGCACAGCCCCAGTGTTACCTGGCTAGTGGTTGCCTGTTACATGACAAGAGAAAACCACCTCCAGATACTCATGTCTCTAGAACCTTTGCAATCTCTGATTTTGAGCTGAGGATGACTTAGTAGGTATCACCACCGAGATCTGAGTCTTGTAGGTCCTGCTCAAACAAACCCATCAGTTCTGCTCAGCAGCAGTGGGGTTCACACTCGAAGGGGTTATGCATCCTCTAGGCTGGTTTGCACCATCTCTTGCAGCACAGCTGTTGAGTGCAGTGCTGGAAAATCCTCTCCCAGATCTAGCTGGAGGTAGAAGATGAAGGAGCACTTTGTCCCAGACTGTTTTTTTTTTAGTATTTCTGGTAACTAAGCTCAAGAGGAGATATGTTTCAGTCTTAGCAATTTTTGCCAGCATGCACCAGCTTTAATACAGGACCCAAAAATAGGTATCACAGAATTGCAACCCAGGCAGCACAAACCAGTAGGCCATTATTGCAGTTCCTTTGAGACCATTTGCTCCTTCACTGACTGGATCCAACTCATTGTTTCATGAAGAGAGGAGCAGGGCTTCTCTATATAAGGCACTTCAGGGAAATTGGAAACTAAAAATGATAACTAATAAGCATCCCTAACTTGGAGTATCGTTTCCAGCTTTCATTTTTCATTATTATATACAAAATTTTACGTTAAAAAAGACTGGCAATGCTGCAAAGTTGAATTTTAAAATTGCAAAGTAACTTTTCTTCCATCTTGCCAAGTGCCTTCATAATCAAAGAAGAGGTGAAGCTAAACACGTAAAGTTTGAATCTGAATGTCTGCTATTTGGCAAAGTTCTGAGTAACTGGAAACAGACTCGTGATGGAAAATATCAAGCAACCTTAGCAATAGGTGTCAGTACCAAGCATGTCTGTGATGCTTTTTAAAGCAAGCAAATTAGCAAAGCATACAGAGATAGAGATCAACAGTTCAGACATGGAGGGAGCAGAACAACCCCCAGTCTTCTCTCTCTCCCCTGCTACGGTTTTTTGCTGCTCGCACTGTGCCCAGTGCACGTGTGGCTGATGTGACACGGCTCTGGCTGTGACTGCCCTGCTCACCCTGCCCCCTCCTCCCAGGAAAAAGGGAGATGAGGCTCGTGCCAAACACGGAGCAAAGCCTGTGCTGCTGCTCTGCTGACGGGAAGTAGCTGCAGAGTCATGCTGGCAGCTGGGCAGTCCTCACCCCCATGGCTGTTAGAGTGACCGGATCCTCCGCGTACGCCGCAGTGTTGTTCTCAGCAAAGAAGCACACGTTGCCTCTTCAGTGGATCTTGATCTTATTCTGGTTGCATGCTCTGTGTGCAAGTCTCTGCTTCTCGTTCCAGTGGCATTTGTTTGCTGCAGGAGTAGCTTCTTGGGAATGGCAGGAGGGGCTCGTGTCTCTTCACAAGATGAGGAGCCTCTTTCTTGTGTCATTTTCTTCCGTGTCTAACACCAAAGCAAAAATACTTCCATTGTGCTAAGCAAGAAGTTCCTGCTTCTCTGTGAAACAACAGACAAAAAGTAGAATAGGGTTGGGGGACATGATGAGGAAAGCAACAATGAAAATTGATTGTTTATATTTCCTTAGCTTGCCATGGAGGGTTTGCAGAAATTTGGAAGTGGAGAAGAGCATCTTGGATGGAGGAAAGAGCTTTGTAGTGCTGGAGAAGACTTGAAGGATTCAGGAGAGTTGCTTTGTCTAGTTTTGGGGACACAGGATTCTCAGAAGATAGTTTAAAATGGGGAAGAGGGGTGAGGAGGGTTGAAGAGACAGACTGTGGGACAATAACCAAATACTGAGTGAAAGTTTGAACCAGTTTCTTATGAATTTCAAGTAAAAATTACTTTTCTGGGAGTTTGATACTTCTAACTCAGAACGGTCTAGGGCAAAATTCTCTGCCTTACTGAAGAAAAATAACAAGACTCTTATAAATCCAGAGATCTTCAAGGTTATTCAGCAGAAGCTGCAAGGCCTCAGCTCAGAGTCATGTCAAGCATTTATATGATCTGGAGAGCCTTACAGGGCTACTGAATAGCAAACTCAAGGGGTAAGTCCATTCACCTTAGCTGCAGGCAGTCACAAGTAGATGAAAGGAAGAGGTGAAGTGTACCCACAGCACTGGAGGAACTGCATCACGTTTAGGGGTACATCAGCTGATAAAAGTTTTACATGAGTTATGAAAGATATTTTTCCTGTTGCTGGCTGTGAAGAGTTACCTGACAAACAGATATTAGAGTCAGGCTAAAGCAGCCCTCAGTCGTAGGAACAGCAAAAAAGAAGAGTAAAACAGAAGTACATCTGTATCCCAAAACCCAAATGAAACAAGACAGTGGCAGTATCACAGCATCCAGCATCCAAACCCATTAACACCTCTGCTTTGCTATGGGACATGAACAGAAAAAATTAGATGGAGAGACCATAAACTGACCTTAAGATCCCATTGTCTGCAGCATCAGCGAGTCATTCTTACGGGCTGTTGTTACCTGTGATCATGCTAGCCCAGAAAGTCAGCCTGTGAGGATACAGACCCCGTTTCACTGGCTTGTCCTTGGAAGCAGAGCTGGGCAGCCATGTCCTCTGGTTAGTTTGGGTTTCCCCAACAGGCACAGCATCAAAGTGAGGGGCTATCACAGGCATTAAGTGCACTGAGGGGTTGTTTGGGGCACTGGCACCCATCAGCACGTTGGGAAGGTTGTTACACAGATCTCGCTGGAATGGTTTCCACGCCAATCACTGTCAATTCAGAAGATTCAGTTAAAACAGGTGAGTTTTAACTAACCACCAATAAGGTGGGGCAACTCCCAGGTTTAAAGCAGCCAAACAGCTGAAAATCTATTTTGCAGTGTTACCATAAAAGGAAAACATTTAGAAGTTTTATTTTTTAAAAATATCTGCTTGGCCCTGGCAAACATTAAAAACACCTTAATTGTACTAGTTTATATTATTTATTATTAATTTATCTTATTATTATTACTTTATATTATTTATATTCAACATGGATTTATTTTTTTTTTAGTGAAAATTAAGGCTACTTCTGGCTGAGAAACTCAAGTTGCAAAGAAAAAAAAGTTGGAGGTGAGATGGGAAATCTTGGGGGCATTTGTGGTTAAAAAAAAAGTGCTCAGGTATTGAACAGAGAAAGATGTCAAGGGAGCCGTGGCTTGTTTGGGAGCTTGGCACTTTGGTGACCAAGTCTCTGGGGTCACACATGGCCCAGCTGGTAGTGAACAACCCCCAGATCACAGCCCTGCTGACGAGAGTATTGGGGGAGATGGGCAGGACTGTGCCTCTTCTTGAGATGGTGTTCTGAAGGTGCCAAATGGGGTAGGTGGCATTATGGATTGTGGTTTTGTTTAATGGTAAATGAATGATGTAGCTGCATGTGCATAACTGGGGTGTGTTTATCCCTATGGATCGTGCTCACCTGTCTAAAGGGTCGGTGAGTTTCCTGGCAGAGGGTCGTGGCAGGGAGCAGTGTGCAGTGCTGGGTACGGGTTGAGAGGGAGGAATGGAGTATATGAGGATGCCATGATGCCACGTACCCTGCAGCTTTGTGGGTACCAACAGCCAGGAGAGAAGGAGGCCTTGCCTTGCAAGCCCACTTGTGTGCTGGGGAGGCAACAGGAGTAACTGTGAGTAATAATACTTGGGTATGGTGGTGGTATCGACCGTGCTGTGGGGTGTCAGGGGCTGGACACTCTTGATGGAGGAGCCCTGGCATTGCAGGCCCCAGCATGGCACACACGTGAAGGCAAAACCATGCCACGGGAGCTGTGCGCTCAGGGACTGGGATGAGGAAGTGAGCGAGGCACTCAGCCCCAAGATTGGCAGAGGTGGTCCGGGGCCCGTGGCAGCAGCCGGGTGGTGCAGGGGGTCCGGGTGATGCCAGCGTGCTCCGGGTGGTGTGCAGGGTCGGGGAGCGGGCAGCGGGCAGCGCCCGGGGACGGCGGGCAGGTGAGGGGCAGCGGGCAGTGCCCGGGGGCGGCGGGCAGGTGAGGGGCAGTGGGCAGTGCCCGGGGACGGCAGGCAGGTGAGGGGCAGCGGGCAGCACGCCGGGCTGGAAAGCACTGGCGATGCGGCTGAAGCTCCGCGGGCTGCGGGGCGGGCAGCCGTGAGTATTATGGGATGCTTCGCTGGACTGTGGCTCCCGGCGACTATTATGGGATGCCTGGCCGGGCAGAGGGTGTGGGTGCCGGGGGGTGCGTGTGCGGGACTGCGATGGGCTGCGCGCCCAGGGTGTGACTACCAGGGGGATGCTCGGATGGGGGTGGGGGTGGGTACGGGGCTGTGCCCCTCTGCCCCAGCCAGGGGGCCGTGCCTAGCGAGGGATGCCAGGCCCGGGGGGGCTGCGGGGACCACTCTGCCCCGGCGCGATGCCCCGGGCGCGGGCCGAGTATTATGGGATGCCGGAGTGAAGGGGGCTCGAGAGTGGGGAGTATTATGGGATGTTTCGCGGAGCGGGTGTGTGTGTGTGCGCGCTATTATGGGATGTTTCCGACGGGAGGGGCTGTTATTATGGGATGCCAAGCCGGGCAGTGAGTGGGAAGTTCCGAGGAGAGTGCGAGTATTATGGGATGCGCCGGGGGGGCGGGAAGGGTGGTGGTTGCCGGGGCTATGGAGGCGGGACCCGTCGGCAGAGTGCCGATGCACATTATGGGATGGAGGCGGGAGCGGGGCGGGGCCTGGCCGGGTTTTTACCCCTTTAAGAGGCGGTGTCGGGGCTGGAGCCATTTTCCCTTCAGCAACGGTGGCGGTTGGCGACGACGGTGGCGGCGGCGGCGAGAGAAGCGCCAGGTGAGAGGCTGGCGGGGGGTGAGGTGGGGGGGGGCAGGGCCTTTCCTCACCTCTTGGGACGCCCCTCTCCGCCGGGCGCCCCGTAGGCCTCCTGCCGCGGTCTGTCCCCGCTGCCGCACCGCGCCCCCCGCTCCGGCGGCCGTAGGACGTTTCTCTCCCCGCTAGCGCCACGGAGAGATCCCGCTCCGCCGCTCTCCGCAGCCCCGGCCGGAGCCGGCCGCTCGGCCCCCGCCCCGGCGCCTGTCGTTGGGAAGAGGCGGTTCTCCGCCGCATGCGAGCTGGACTTCCCTGGCCCCGCCCCGCGCCCCCGCCCGGGAGCCCGTGCCCCGCCGAGACGCTGCCCTCTCCCGCCGCCCTCTCCCGCCGCCCCCTCCCTGTGCCGCGCAGCCCCGCTCCGGGCGGGGGCGCGGGCGCTGCGGGCAGCGGAGCGGGGGCTGCTCCTTCGCCGCCCTGCCTTTTGTGTGAGGCCGGCGGCGGGGGGAGGAGGGCGGCGCTGACCCGGCTCCGCCGAGTTCGGGAGAGCGACTCGGGCGCTGCTGGCGGTGGCCGTCCCGCCGGCCTCACGCACCGGGGACCGCCCGCTCTCAGCCGCGGCTCGGTGCCGGTGCCCTGTCCCGCTCCCGGGCCTCCTTTGGAAGCCCTGCTGCCTTCCCTGACCGGCCGCCTGCTCCCAGCCCCGGGTAGAAATCACCGAGGGCAGAGGACTGAATTTTCCTGCGGGACAGCTGTTCTGGCCTCCTTGCCGGAGAGGAGCTGCTGCCTCAGTTGAATACCTAGTTCCCTCAAAGTCTGCTTGATTACAACCAACCCGATACTTGCTGCTAGTGTTTCTAGTATTAATATACGCTTGCCATTACGTTATATATGCATAATAATATTGCATATGGTTATATTACATATTATTGCTGTTGTGTTTCAGAATCCAGTAAAGTTGTTGTCTAAGCTTTCTCCTGGATCCTCTTGGTAGCACTGTTGCTTAGGTAAACAGACTTTGGGGCTGATATAACTTTTGGTTTATTTTTTTTAATTAAGTATTGGCTTGTCTGGCAAAAAAACATCACCCTGTGTAAGCCTGAGCCTCTCCCCTTTCGGAGGACATGGCATCAGGCATTGGGTCTCCATCACCGTGCTCAGGGGGCAGTGATGACGATGAGATGGAGATCCTGTTGAGCAACGCTATAGCCCAGCATCCAGGTATGTGAATGGGAGTGATGCTGCTCTCGAGCTGCATGTGAAATACACGTTGTGCTGGATAATGTTTGGGGGTTTTTTGTTGGCCGTTTGGTTTTTCGTTTTGCTGTTTTTTTTAACTGCAGTCACACGTATGTTTTTGGTATCTGGGGTTAGTGCAGGGCTGGCAGCTCTGTGTCAGGCAGAGCTGACTTTGTTCCAAGCTGTTGCAGGTTGTCAGGGCCTGTGCTTTGAGGAGGTGGAGGGGGTGGAGGCAGAGCATCCAATTCTGCCAGGGTACCAGAATGCCTCTGAGCTTCGTGTTTTGTGAATGGGGAGGGGAAAGGGGATAGTATGT
This sequence comes from Ceyx cyanopectus, assembly GCA_013401355.1. Lineage (NCBI taxonomy): Eukaryota > Metazoa > Chordata > Aves > Coraciiformes > Alcedinidae > Ceyx > Ceyx cyanopectus. The sequence goes on along the minus strand of VYZU01075910.1, from coordinate 31,625 downwards.
GAAAGGGAAGGGTGCTAGGCTTGCTTTCATCTGGGAGCTCAGACCAGCTGACATCCAGAGCAAACTGCCCTGGGCTGTTGCGTGACCCACTTTCCTTCATCACCACACCCAATTATTGAGGTTTCTTGTGGTTCTCCCTCTATGCTGCTTGCTCACCTTTGCCTTTCTCGGAGTCCTTGTACGTTGTCTTTTTCATTGTTTGCATCCTCATCATCAACATGAGACTTGAGTTAGGGCTTTGGCACTCTCCTGTTTTGGGTATTTTGTTGCTGCTGTTGCTGACTTGTTCTGTGGCCCTGCATCTGGATTCTTGGCTTTCTTGTGAAGAGGAATAGTGGGCTGATGTGCTGTGTTGTAAGATGAGTTTGAGTTTTCTTACAAACTTAAGTTGCAGTGTTTGGTGTCATATAAGATAAATGTTTCTACAGGAAAAGGAAAATGGTGTCCTGGGCTTTTTGGTTTTGTGGGTTTTTTTTGGCATTTTCTCTTAGGCTTCAACTAGGGTTTTTGGGCACCTCTGAAATCTTAGTAAGCCTTGCAAGGAAAATCTTGGTTAAAATCCCTGCAAACTGCAGAGCTTTAGGTAATAACGTTGGAAAGGATGGACACTAAAGGCTTTAAATCAGAACTTTGAGCATCTCTGGGATCTCTGAAGGACCTGGTGTTGCAGGACTGTAGGAGCAAAGAGGCATCTATCATTTGGGAATAGGGGAGGGGCCAGGCGTGGGACCTCAGGTTCTGAAAGCACAACCTTTGCTGTTCACCCCTGGCTGCAGTAGCTCCTCTGACCCATGGCTTCCTCCATCGTGCCCAGCTCCTGTGGTCAGGAGGCCATTTTCCCTTGGAGGGAGAAGGAGTGACTGGCTGTGTGCAGTGGGCGGGGCAGTGGGGGAGGGCGGGTGGCCAGGCTGCTCTGCTCTGCAGCCTGCCACAAAGGGAACGACTGGCTGGCTACCCCTGCCTCTTGGGAGGCTGGGGGGCAGGTAGCACAGGGGGCACACAGATGGGGCCATGTAGCAGTGGGGGGGCTGGTGTGTGCCCCTCTGGCAGGGAGCACGTGCTGGGGGAAGGGGTTGTGGGAAGGTTGTGTCAAGTCCTTATTGGACTCAAGTTGCTGGGTAACAGCTTTCCTATGGAGGAGGACAAGTAGTCATTTACTGATCTGTACTTTGCCTGTGGCTGTAGGATGCTTTGCACTGTTGAAGAGGCTAGGTAGTGGTGAGTTTCTCTCCTGGAGACCCACGGACTGAAACATCATCTTAGTCAGGTTCTCAGATGTATTCACTACTTGGTCTCCTTTAGATGTGGCCATCTGTTCTCTGCTCTTGCCTCTTCTCCTTGGCTTATGGAACACTTACCCTTGCAGAATGCATATTGTGGAAATAGGTGGTGTTGGGGAAGGGAGACAACCATGCACAGTGGTTACTTGTATGATTTCTTGGTATCTGTTGTGAACAGGTAACAGAGCAAGCAGTTGTAAGCACTTCTGTGTTTTTAAATATTTGCAAAGAAGTAGACAAGCTGTATCTGTGACAAGTGATCTGTGCTGTAGTGCACAGATGGGGTTTGAATGAGATGTCACCTCTTCCCCTTCAGAGCCTGAAGAAGAGCCTGAAGAAGAGCTTCTGTCAGAGGCTGAGACACCCAAAATCAAGAAGAAGAAGAAGCCCAAGAAACTAAAGGAACCCAAAGTGCCCAAGCTCAGCAAACGTCAGAAGAAGGAGGTAAGGAAAAGGATACCTGAGGTCACACTCAAAAATATGGGTAAATGAGGGTGAGGATGCTTTCTTTTGTTGCTGGCCTATGGCAGCAATCCAAGAGGGTTCATACAAGCTTGGGGAAGGTGTGATGTTTGCTAGTCCAGGATATTTTTCTCTCAGCTGACTGATCTTCTCTCTTCCCTCCCTCCCCAGCTAGGGGACAGCTCTGGTGAGGGGAATGAGTTTGTGGAGGAGGAAGAGGACGTCCTGCGCTCTGACAGTGAGGGCAGTGACTACACTCCTGGGAAGAAGAAAAAGAAGAAATTGGGGCCCAAGAAGGAAAAGAAAAACAAAGTAAAGCGCAAGGAGGAGGAGGAAGAAGAGGAAGATGATGATGACTCAAAGGTGATATGATACTCTGCTGACTGCTCGCTTGTCTTTCCCATGTTTCTGAATTTAGGGAATCATTGTGTTCTCCATTTGAGGTGGCATATGAAGGTGGGACTCTGGTCTCTCCCTCCACTGGACCTCCCTGATCTGACCATTTTTCCACCTTACATTCATTCCCATCTTCTGCCTTAAACACACCTAATGCCTACTGAATCCAAAGACACTTTCCCTCCTCCTCCATTGATGTTCTACTGAAGCTCTGTCCTGTGGCAGTGATGAGTGGATAGAGGGGGGGGAAGAAATACCCCTAGTCATGACCCGTTGGGTCATCTGTAGATGTGTAGATTTTATGGTCTTCCCTAGAGCAGAGCTAGAGCTTTTTCTCAGAGTTGCTGTAATTTCATTGCACAGGAGCCAAAGTCATCAGCTCAGCTGCTGGAAGACTGGGGCATGGAGGACATTGATCATATCTTCACAGAGGAGGATTATCGTACTCTCACCAACTACAAAGCCTTCAGCCAGTTTGTCAGGTGAATTGCATGCCTGTGCTTGGAAGGACTTGGGCAAAAAAAGAGATGGGGCAAGGAGCAGGTGCCTTGGTGTTGGAAACACCAGGAAAAACTGAAGCAACAGTAAAAGAACTGATCTGCACGTGTTTTGTTTTCAGTTTGAGATGATGCAAGTTTTCACTCCCAGTCCCCTTTGTTCCCTAGTATGCTAAATTCCATTTCACATTGCAAGCCTCTGACCATTTGCATCATTCCCAGAGAGTAAAGGATGGGAAGGATTCATTGGTTGTGTAGAGCAGAGAAGAGAAAGGAATACAGCTTGAGATAAAGATGCTCATTGGGGTGGCAGTGGGGAGGAATAATGATCTAGATTTCAGGGTGGTTTGGTAACTCTTTTTTTCCTTAACTGTACCCAGGCCACTTATTGCAGCCAAGAATCCTAAAATAGCAGTGTCGAAGATGATGATGGTACTGGGAGCCAAGTGGAGAGAGTTCAGCACAAACAACCCCTTCAAGGGAAGTTCAGGTGCATCTGTGGCAGCTGCTGCAGCTGCAGCTGTTGCAGTAGTGGAGAGTATGGTGACAAATGTGGATGCTGTCCTGCCACAGCCCCCTGTAGATGTGCCACTCAGGAAAGCCAAGACAAAGGAAGGCAAAGGTGAGCTGAAGTGTGGAATTCTAGAGGGTGAGTGGTGTCAAAGCAGTAGTCCTTCTGACCTCGAGGCTGCTTTTCCCAGGGCCCAATGCTCGTCGGAAGCCAAAGGCCAGTCCTCGGATCCCTGATATCAAGAAACCCAAAACAAAGAAGGTGGCACCTCTGAAAATCAAACTGGGAGGGTTTGGTTCCAAACGGAAAAGATCATCAGTAAGTGCCGAGGAGGGGGTGAGGTGGTGCTGGCCCTGCTGGGCTGCACTCTGCTTGCTGTGCCCAGCACGTGTGCCCCTGTGCCCTACCTGTCTGCTTGCCTACCTCAGAGTGAAGATGATGACCTGGATGTGGAGTCAGATTTTGATGATGCCAGCATCAACAGCTACTCAGTGTCTGACGGCTCCACGAGCCGCAGCAGCCGCAGCCGCAAAAAACTCAAAGCTGGGAAAAAGAAAAAGAAAGGTATGGCTGCTTGCTCTGCAGAGCCAGGGCAGTGCCTGTGCACCGTTTGGGTGTTGAACAGCACACGTGAGGGAGGAGAGCTTTTCCTGATGCTATTTTGAGTAAAGAAAAGGTTTTCAGTTCTTGCTCATCTTTTTTACAGGCTATGGGCTGGAGAGCAGCTCTGGAGAAAGAGCCCTGGGGGTCCTGGTGGACAGGGGGAGGACCATGAGCCAACAATGTGCCAGGAAGGCCAATGGCATCCTGGGATGCATTAGGAGGAGTGTGGCCAGCAGGGCAAGGGAGGTTCTCCTTCCCCTCTACTCTGCACTGGTGAGGCCCCACCTGGAATCCTGTGTCCAGTTCTGGGCACCCCAGTTCAAGGACAGAGATTTGCTGGAGAGAGTCCAGTGCAGGGCACCAAGATGCTGAAGGGAGTGGAGATCTCCCTGCTGAGGAGAGGCTGAGAGAGCTGAGGCTCTTTAGCCTGGAGAAGAGGAAACTGAGGGGGGACCTCATCAGTGTCTATCAATATGTTAAGGGTGACTCTGCTGAGTGTCATCCAGTGCCAGGACAAGAGGCAATGGGAGTCAGTTGGAGCACAAGAGGTTGAGGGGAAACACAAGGAAGAACTTGTTCCCAGTGAGGGTGGCAGAGCCTGGCAGGGGCTGCCCAGGGAGGTTGTGGAATCTCCTGCTCTGGAGACATTCCAGACCTGCTGGATCTGTTCCTGGGTGACTTGGTCTAGGTGCCCCTACTCAGGCAGGGGGATTGGACTAGATGATCTTCTAGGTCCTTTCCAACCCCTGACATTCTATGATTCTATGATCTTAGTAGAGGAATAGGTGAAGTGCTGAATTTTTCCTGGCCTCTGCTATACCTTTAGTTTCATTGAATCATAGAATATATTGGCTTGGAAGGGACTTCCAAAGATCAGCTAGCCCAACCCCCTGCAGTAAGCAGGGGGGCATCTCTAAATCATGCTGCTCAGAGCCTTGTCAAGCTTCTCCTTGAATATCTCTAGGGATGGGGCCTCCACCACCTCTCTGGGCAACCTATTCCAGTGATCTGTCCCCTGTATTCATGAGTGGAAGGAGGCACAAAAGGGGCTTGGTTTAGTATTCCTGTTCCAGCTTTTGCTCCCTGGCCTGTTTAACTCTCACAGATGGAGCAGGAATTTTGGATTCTGGTTCTCTACATAGGCTGTTTGGAGAGTACCCTCCCTTGCTGTAGGAAGCCTGTACCTGTGGCTTGTACTGCTGTAACAACTTGCCACTCTCTGCAGGTGAGGAGGACTCCACAGTGGCTGTGGATGGCTATGAGACTGATCACCAGGACTACTGTGAAGTGTGCCAGCAAGGAGGAGAAATTATCCTGTGTGATACCTGCCCTCGTGCCTACCACATGGTTTGCCTGGACCCAGACATGGAGAAAGCCCCAGAGGGCAAATGGAGCTGCCCACACTGTGTGAGTCCTGCATTCCCCCAAACTGCAAGACATCTTGGAGGGGGATGTCAAGTCACTTGGGGCTGCTCTTCTGTAGTAATAAAACACATAAATGTTTCACTTTAGTTTTCTGATTTCCCTTTGCTGTAGGAAAAAGAGGGCATCCAGTGGGAAGCAAAAGAGGATAACTCTGAAGGTGAGGAAATCCTGGAGGATGTTGTGGGGGATGCTGAGGAAGAGGATGACCACCATATGGAGTTCTGTAGAGTCTGCAAGGATGGAGGAGAGCTTCTGTGCTGTGATGCCTGTCCTTCATCTTATCACATCCACTGTCTGAACCCCCCACTGCCAGAGATTCCCAACGGAGAGTGGCTGTGTCCTCGCTGCACTGTGAGTTGCTGCTACTACCAGTCTCCTCTTGCTAGAAGAGCATTCTCAGAAGACTCTCACCTGTCATAAAACATCAAGGCTTGGCTCTTTGTGTCTGACTTGCACCTCGTTGATTGATGCTTTCTCCAGACAGCATTGGGATAGGGGTGTAGCCGTTGAGTCTCATGAGGTTTGCTCATGTGCGGAGTAGTTTGGCAGTTTTGGGTCCAGAATGCCAATGCTCAGTTTTCTTGGATCTTACTTGTGTAGAAGCAGAAGAACAAGTGCAAGTTAATTCAGTGCTTAAAAATATTTTAAACTGATGCTGAGCAAAACAGGCTTTTTGCAATGCAAGCTCTATAATGCCAGGCCCTTTCTTATTAGGTAGTTGGGAGAAATACTACACTTTTCCAGGAAGTCCTTGAAATGAATAGTGTTAGGTGCTTTCATTAGATAAGGAATCTTAAGATGATGAGCAAAAAAGGCTGCTTCAGGACATAACCGTGTGTTTTTGTTGGTAGTTCTACAGAAAAATAGTTTCTGCACAGACTTTAAGTGGTGCTGTGGTTGGATAGACTACTGATCTTGTCAAGCATGGCAGTTTCTGTGCTCAGAGAGAAATTTCTGAACTGGTGTTCAGAAATCCCTCAACTAAATTGAGATATTGAATTCAGCTTGGGGTTTGTCAGTCCTAGAAAGACAGACCAAGTGGGGAAAGCTCAAAGAAGTGCTGGTGACAAGAGGAAAGTTTCCAAGTCCCCAAAAGCAAATGCAGTAGCTATAACTAAGGGAGAGAGCAGTCTCTGTTTCTACTCCAGTGCTGGCATATAAGAACACGTGCACTCTGACATAACGAGCTCTCCTTAACTTTTCAGTGCCCAGCTTTGAAAGGAAAAGTGCAGAAGATCTTGATCTGGAAATGGGGCCAGCCCCCAGTTGGCCCTGCCCCACCACGTCCCCCTGATGCAGACCCCAATGCTCCTCCCCCTAAGCCTCTGGAGGGGCGGCCCGAAAGGCAGTTCTTTGTCAAGTGGCAGGGCATGTCCTACTGGCACTGCTCTTGGGTGTCAGAATTGCAGGTGAGTTGGAGGAGCGTGTCCTGAGGGTGGGTAAGTGGGATAGTTGAAGGGAGGACACACCCTGACTGCTGCTGTGCTGATTGCAGCTGGAGCTGCACTGCCAGGTGATGTTCCGGAACTACCAGCGCAAAAATGACATGGACGAGCCGCCCTCCGGAGACTTCGGGGGGGAGGAGGAGAAGAGCAGGAAGAGAAAGAACAAGGACCCCAAGTATGCTGAGATGGAGGAACGGTTCTATCGATACGGGATCAAGCCCGAGTGGATGATGATCCATAGGATCCTTAATCACAGGTAGGGGAGGTGGCACAGAGGCTTTTCAATGGACCTGAAGCAGGGCTGAGGGAGAGCTGCTGGGCTAACAGAACATGGCTGGGGGGAGGCCAGGGAGTTTGTAGGAATGGACTCAGCACAGATCAGTGGGAGCAAAGCTGAAGCCACTTTATTCAAGCACACACACACCTTATATATTTTTTCCTTTATCAGTGTAAGAGCTTCTTTCTATTATTATTGTTTAAGAGTTCTGTACACACATCTTATAGTGCCCAGTCTCTAACAACATTATCAGAACACCTGCATTCTCACACAGCTTGTTCCATCTCATTACCCTGCTCAACTCCATCTCTCAGCCCACACACTTTTTTGATAACAAGCTGTTCAGGGAGTGTGTTATCCCAGCCACAGCCTGAGAACTCCAGGCCCATTCACTTTCTCACAAATCAGCACCACTGTTAATGTCAGAGCAACCCTGGACAGGCCCTGGGACCCAAAGAAATCCCAGACATGTTAAAGCAACAGCCAGTCTGGATGGGCCACATGTCCTTTCTCCTCAAGATACGTTGCAACAGGGGGAAACAGTGGGGAGTGCTTTTATGGGTGTGACAAACGTTGTTCTTTTTTTTTTTTTGTTGCTCATTAAGGGAGTCTTCTCTCCTGCTTGAGAGGATTGGGTAAATACTGTAATTTCAATGTGCTTAGGACTTACTGGTTTCTTCCACAGTGTGGATAAGAAAGGGAATGTCCACTATTTGATTAAATGGAGAGACCTACCCTATGACCAGGCATCTTGGGAAAATGAAGATGTGGATATCCAAGATTATGACCTCTACAAGCAGGCTTACTGGAATCATAGGTACGAGAATTATCTAGAGGTTGTGTTCCTTTCTCTCCCCTCAAGGGCAAATACAGGATTACATCAGCCCCTAGCACTGTCTGGTTTAATATATGGAGAGAGTCAAGAAGCATTTTCTTGCTGACTCCTCCTTCCTTTGGGCAGGGAATCTGTGCTTCTCCACCAGTTCATGAAGGTTCCAGCCTTGTTCTGTGGAGCCTTTTTGAGTTGGGTGGTTGCCCTCCTGTTCTTTGCAGTAGCTTTTCCTTGATGTGTTAACAAAAGCTGTTAAACTTGCACGTTCTTGTGACTGTCTGTGAACAGGGAGCTGATGAGAGGTGAAGAGGGCAGGCCTGGTAAGAAGCTAAAGAAAGTGAAGATGCGGAAGCTGGAGAGGCCCCCTGAGACTCCCACAGTAGATGTAAGTTGCTGTTTATTGCTTAGGACCCAGCTGATGCAGCTGCTTATTCTGGAGTGAGACAAGTAAATACAAAACTGAAGAGTGAAGAGCCTGTGGTTTAAAGTTCATTCCTGGCACAAAGAACAAATGAGTTACAGAGCTGTGAGACAAAGGTCCACCTTGTCCATGGGTTGGGACACTGCCTGGCTCTTGATCAGAGGGCTTCATGAAAGGCTGGGGGAGGGAAGGGTTTTTGGTGGATATCTTTGGACACTTGGGAATTTTATCCTGTGCTAGCCTGGTTGTCACCTGTGAAATCTCATTTTCACTAGGAAATATCTGACAGGGAAAGGAGTCTTGGTAGCTGTCTAAAGTAAAGGATCTCACCTTCTCTCCACTGTAGCCAACAGTGAAGTATGACAGGCAACCTGAGTACCTTGATGTCACAGGGGGCACCTTGCACCCCTACCAACTGGAAGGATTGAACTGGCTACGCTTCTCTTGGGCCCAGGGCACAGATACAATCTTGGCTGATGAGATGGGTCTGGGAAAGACTGTGCAAACAGCTGTGTTCCTATATTCCCTGTACAAAGAGGTGAGAGCTGGGAGATCCCTACCCAAGGAGATCCTGCCAGTGCCAGTGGTTGCACTCGTCTAACACTCTGACTCTTCACAGGGCCACTCAAAGGGTCCCTTCTTGGTGAGTGCCCCACTCTCCACCATCATCAACTGGGAAAGAGAGTTTGAGATGTGGGCTCCAGACATGTATGTGGTGACCTATGTTGGGGACAAGGACAGCAGGGCCATCATCCGTGAGAATGAGTTCACTTTTGAGGATAATGCCATACGTGGGGGCAAAAAAGCATCCAGAATGAAGGTACAGAACTCTGCTGTCATTCAAGAAGAGAAGTACACTAGATGTGCTTTTAGCTCTGATTCAGCTACTCTAATGTGTCTGGGAACTGGTTATATTTGTAGTTTTCAAGGGGAAATAATGGCAAGTTGATGACAAGTGGGCATTTGGACTCCTGCTCTAGGCTGTTTAAACACTCCTACTAATCTGAATTAATTCAGTATTGGAAAAGAGGCTTAACCAAGGTAATATTGACCATAGACAAGTCTGAAAAACTGTGTTCTGTGCCCAGACAGAAAGAGGCTGATCTGGGTGGCTGGTTTTTGTAGAACTGTAGTCTTCACAGTAAAAGCAAGATGGGAGCTAAAGCTTGTTCAGTGGCAGAGATAGATGTGATTCCTTTTCTTGAAATTGAACAGCATTAAGTACTAACAGTAATATAAAGTACCAAGATAAACTACTTACCTTTGTAAGTTGTAATCTTTTTGATGAGCTTCTCTTCTCCAAATCTCATTTCCCTAACAGGGTCCCTATTTGCTGCTTATTTGTTTAACTTCTCTCTGGTAATATTTGGCAACTGTTCAGAAGTAGCAGCTACTGGTGGGGTTGGGAGGCTTGGATGTATGAAGAGAGTAATGGGGGATGAAAAGGCTGGAATGGTTTGGGTAGAGTTTTTAATCTTATGACAGGAAAGTGTGGGTGTGAAAAGATTTGATGTGCCATTTGACAAGGACTCATCAAAATAACTCCGTGGAGAAACACTGCTGGATCTGGTTTATCCTGGGGCATTCCCCTCTCCATTGCCATTTCATCCTTTTCCTTTGCAGAAGGAGGCTGCTGTGAAGTTCCACGTGCTGCTGACCTCCTATGAACTGATCACAATTGACATGGCCATACTAGGCTCTATTGACTGGGCCTGTCTCATTGTGGATGAAGCTCACAGGCTGAAGAACAATCAGTCTAAGGTACAGAAGAAACATAGGTGGTTTATAGGCATATGTTGCAGGGGGAATGGGCAGAGGGTGTTCAGAAGATTAGATGGCTTCTCCAAAGCACATAATTGGCTGCCAACCCTTAGTTATTTGTTCAATAGTAAATTCAATGCATTAAAAAAAACTCAACAGCTTTCCTTTGGAGATTGACTCTCATTGGCAACAACTTCATTTTTATGCATATCACTTGGTTAAAATTACTGTCCTGGTGAACAGGCCGTTGGTGTTCACTGGAAAACAGAAAAACCTAGATGATTTGCTCTCAAATGCAGACTGGCAGAAAGCAGATCATCTGTCTGCAGTGCCTGTATTCTGGAAAGCTTTACCATACTGAACACAGAACAAGCTGCATAAGCACAATTACCCTGCTGCCAGAGTGGGTTTGCTCTCTGCATTCATCTGGCTTTGTAGCAGAGCTAATGAGATATTGCAGAAATGCAAGGGGTGGGCAGAGGTGTTTGGAAGTGCTTGGGTAGACAGTGAAAGCCATGTAGCTGCTTCTGAGTCTGCACCTTAGCTAAGCTTTTTGGACTTAAGGAGATTTGACTGTGCTTTCTTAATTCTGCCCCTCATACCTTAATTCTCTTGTTGATTTCTGTTTTCAGCTGTATTCTAGTGGTCAGTATGCTAATAACAATTGTTACTGGAAATCTGGTTTTATAGATTCTTGGAGACAGTTGTACTTGCAGTCCACTTTGCAGATCTTTTCTTGCTGGCACTAAGACTGAATGTCTTGGAGTCTGCAATAAACAGCTCATAGTCATTAGTTCAGAGAGGTTGTANCTATAACTATATATAAAGAAACTCTTGTGGGGCCACAAGATCCTAGAGAAGGATCCTCCTGGTTTGATAGACAGAAGTTATAAGTGATGTTGTGTTTATCTTCCTTGTTTGGGTGGGTGTGGGTTGGGTTGTCTTTGGTTTGGTTTGGTTTGGGTTTTTTTGGTCATCTAGCATGAGCTGCTTTCCTTAAGTTTGACCTTACATCATGCTAAGCATAAGATAAGAAATTGCCAAGGTCATGAATGACTGCATTCTTGTGCTGAGTTCNTCATTGGCAACAACTTCATTTTTATGCATATCACTTGGTTAAAATTACTGTCCTGGTGAACAGGCCGTTGGTGTTCACTGGAAAACAGAAAAACCTAGATGATTTGCTCTCAAATGCAGACTGGCAGAAAGCAGATCATCTGTCTGCAGTGCCTGTATTCTGGAAAGCTTTACCATACTGAACACAGAACAAGCTGCATAAGCACAATTACCCTGCTGCCAGAGTGGGTTTGCTCTCTGCATTCATCTGGCTTTGTAGCAGAGCTAATGAGATATTGCAGAAATGCAAGGGGTGGGCAGAGGTGTTTGGAAGTGCTTGGGTAGACAGTGAAAGCCATGTAGCTGCTTCTGAGTCTGCACCTTAGCTAAGCTTTTTGGACTTAAGGAGATTTGACTGTGCTTTCTTAATTCTGCCCCTCATACCTTAATTCTCTTGTTGATTTCTGTTTTCAGCTGTATTCTAGTGGTCAGTATGCTAATAACAATTGTTACTGGAAATCTGGTTTTATAGATTCTTGGAGACAGTTGTACTTGCAGTCCACTTTGCAGATCTTTTCTTGCTGGCACTAAGACTGAATGTCTTGGAGTCTGCAATAAACAGCTCATAGTCATTAGTTCAGAGAGGTTGTAAAGGCTCAAGGTTGCACTACAACTAATTGTTACAATTGGTTATCCACCAAAACCATTAAATCTACTTTTTTTCTAGAGCAATTTCATGTCTTGTAAGGGCAGGACAGCTTCAGGTGATTGGCTGCAAGACAGGTCAGGTATTTCTTGAAAGATTGTGGTTATCTACCAGAGTTTTGCAGGTATAAGCAATAACTTCCATATTTGATTCAAAAAATAAATTTTTATTTATTTTTTTACTATAACTATATATAAAGAAACTCTTGTGGGGCCACAAGATCCTAGAGAAGGATCCTCCTGGTTTGATAGACAGAAGTTATAAGTGATGTTGTGTTTATCTTCCTTGTTTGGGTGGGTGTGGGTTGGGTTGTCTTTGGTTTGGTTTGGTTTGGGTTTTTTTGGTCATCTAGCATGAGCTGCTTTCCTTAAGTTTGACCTTACATCATGCTAAGCATAAGATAAGAAATTGCCAAGGTCATGAATGACTGCATTCTTGTGCTGAGTTCACAAGCACATAGACTTGTGCTTTTCAGTTCAGTACTTTAACTGAACTCACTACCTTTCTGGCATTACTTAACTGTTGTGAAAACCAGCACAAATTGCCTTAAAGATCCATTGCCAACCCCTAGCTCTTTATCCTCTGCTTGTTCAGAACTGGGCAGCATTGCCAGCATTGACATGAATAGGAAGAGTGATTTGGCTATTTCTAGAATTCTCAAGGCACAGTAGTTGTAAGGATGTGAAACATGAATTTAGCAAGAAAAAGTACACAGCAGCAATCTGGAAATGATTGGTGGTCTGAAAGAGCTTGTCACCTCAGAAGAGCAAAGGAAACCCTCCAGCACCTGGTGGCTTGTAGGATTTCTGCAGTTGTGTGTTAGCTCTGCAGAGCAGAGACCAAATTAGATCAGTCTAGTGACCCTGACTGGCATGTGAACTACTTGGAGCTCTTGTCCAAACAGTTGATGTGATCTAAATTGAACCCTAGCTTGGTGTCAGCTTTTTTTTTTTCTAGGAGAAATGACTGTTTTGTAAGCCTATGACTTAAGTCTGGGTTTTTTTCCCCACCATTTCTTCCCTTGCTCTCTACTTCCCAGTTCTTCCGTGTGCTGAATGGTTATTCCCTCCAGCACAAGCTGCTGCTCACAGGAACACCCCTGCAGAACAACCTGGAAGAACTGTTCCACCTACTCAACTTCTTGACACCAGAGAGATTCCAGTATGTCTTTGCAGTGCCAATTAGCCTGCTTGTCTTCTCACTTCTATCCCCTTCCTTGGTGGTTTGGTTTGTTTTTGTTTTTTTTTCCCCTTTGTGGCTTTTGCTGAGTGTCTGTTTCTCTGCAGTAACTTGGAGGGTTTCCTAGAAGAGTTTGCTGATATTGCCAAGGAAGATCAGATCAAGAAGCTGCATGACATGCTGGGCCCACACATGCTGAGGCGTCTCAAAGCTGATGTTTTCAAGAACATGCCATCTAAGACTGAACTCATTGTCAGAGTGGAGTTGAGCCCCATGCAGAAGTGAGTGTGAGGATAAAGAGAGCACCTGCTATTGAGATGCTGTTGCCCTTTTCTGCCCTTTCAAAGAGCATGCTGCAACAGCCTCATCCTTGCTATAGGGCATTCTACCCAGTGGACAGGAGGAAAATTTCATGCTGTCACTGTAGCAGAGGGAGGACTAACCCTGTGAACTATTGAATGCCACTGGCAAAGCCTAGGTAGCTGGCAGGTAATGCCAGAAGCTGTGCAGAATTTAGCAAGAGAACGTGTTAGTTATTCTCACCCAGGTTGTCTGAGTTGTATGGTGTTTTGTTTTATTCTTTTCAGGAAATATTACAAATACATTTTGACAAGAAACTTTGAGGCACTGAATGCACGGGGTGGTGGTAACCAAGTCTCCTTGCTCAATGTTGTTATGGATCTGAAGAAGTGTTGTAACCACCCCTACCTCTTTCCTGTGGCTGCTATGGTATGTCCAGACACTTGGTCTGTATAAGCAAATTCACCACAGGCTGTTGTCAGAGCCAGGTACCTTCCTAGCAAAGCATGGAGGGGTTCTCCTTCCTCTCTGCTTCTGTTTTTTCATCCTGTCTTTGTGTAGACCCAATGCAGTGAAGGACCTTTTATTTTTCAGTATCTGTTGTGTGACAGGTAGAAGCAATCTTATGACATGAAAGATGAAGACAGTAAGAGTAGGGACTAAGTCAATAAGAAGGAGGGCATCTGGGAGTCTAGCTGCAAGACAAACAACACAGGGCAGCACTGATGATCTGTATTTAGTGCTACCCACTGTGGTTGTGTCAAGCTGACTGAGCAGACACAAGTCAACATTTGATGAACACAGGCTGGGGTCTAAGACTAAGTTACATCTCTTCAAGCTGTTTTCTTCCCTGCCCCTTACTCCTCCTTGTTTTTTCTTCTCAGGAAGCTCCAAAAATGCCAAATGGCATGTATGATGGGAGTGCTCTTATTCGAGCCTCTGGAAAGCTGTTGCTGCTCCAGAAGATGTTAAAGAACCTTAAAGAAGGAGGTCACAGGGTGCTTATATTCTCTCAGGTACATGGGCAAAAACCTTAAGGCTGCAAAGTATTTTTCTGAGAACGGAGCCCTTTGATCTGCTCTCCTCTTGTCCCCAGCTCTTTGGTGTGATGGGGTTTTCCTAATTTGCAGATGACCAAGATGTTGGACCTTCTGGAAGACTTTCTGGAACACGAGGGGTACAAATACGAGCGGATCGACGGAGGAATCACCGGGAACATGCGTCAGGAGGCCATTGACAGATTCAATGGTATGGAGCCTCCTGCTTGCTTGGAAGTGGAGAACTCCTGCCTGTGCATGTGCTGAGGCAACACAGGATTGTTGCAGCCCAAATCTTCCATTGTGTTCCTGGAATCTCCCCCTGAGGGGGAAATAACCAAGTTCTATAGGTCAGATACAAACCCTTGTTTGAGTAATGCACTCTCCCTTGATTACTTTTCTTTTTCTTTTGTCCAAGCTCCTGGTGCTCAGCAGTTCTGCTTTCTGCTTTCAACTCGAGCTGGGGGGCTTGGTATTAACTTGGCCACAGCGGATACTGTGATTATCTATGATTCAGACTGGAACCCCCATAATGATATCCAGGTGAGTCTCAGGGAGACTGCTCACTATGGCAAAATCCCGAGGAAGGTGGGGAATGAAATCATCAGGAGGAATGAAAGAATGCAAGACTTATTCACTAGAAATGTGCAAAATTAGAGCAGTGAGGATGGGAAGTGAAATAGTGGAGGGTTCTTCCAGGGTCCAACCTTCATCCAACACAAAGGCAACTGGGAAACCTACAGAGGTAGACAGAGTGTATTGTGCTGCTTGGGTAGTTGCAGGCTGTTCTGAGCACACCTCTTTTCTAGGCCTTCAGTCGTGCACACAGAATTGGACAGAACAAGAAAGTGATGATCTACCGCTTCGTCACGAGGGCCTCGGTGGAGGAGAGGATCACTCAGGTGGCCAAGAAGAAAATGATGCTGACTCATCTGGTAGTGAGACCAGGGCTGGGCTCCAAAACAGGCTCCATGTCCAAACAGGAGCTTGATGACATTCTTAAATTTGGCACTGAAGAGCTCTTCAAGGATGAGGCTACTGAGGGAGGTGAGCTGAAGGAAGTGGGGGGGTCTGGCTCTTCATTCAGTGACTGTAGGCACAGGGCTGACTAGAGCTCTGCAGAGAGGTCTGGGGTGATGTTCCCATTCCTAACCCCTTAAGATCCACAAGCAACTGTGTCTCTGCTCTTCCCTCAGGGGATAACAAAGAAGGTGAGGACAGCAGTGTGATCCACTACGATGACAAAGCAATTGAGCGTCTGTTGGATCGGAACCAGGATGAAACAGAAGACACAGAACTTCAGGGTATGAATGAGTATCTCAGCTCCTTCAAGGTGGCCCAATATGTGGTTCGTGAAGAGGAGATGGGGGTAAGTATGAGGGGGATGCTGGCTAGTATCTTCTGTGGAACCAGTTAAGCAAATGGAACTGTCCTGCTTTTGAGGACAAGCAGACGGCTCTGCTCAGGCAGGTTGGGATTTGGAGTGTAGGGCTCTACATTTGTTCCTTTCCTGTGGTAGGAGGAAGAGGAGGTTGAACGGGAGATCATTAAGCAGGAGGAGTCAGTGGATCCTGATTACTGGGAGAAACTGCTGCGTCACCACTATGAACAGCAACAGGAGGATCTGGCCAGGAATCTGGGCAAAGGCAAACGTATTCGCAAGCAGGTGAACTACAACGATGGCTCCCAGGAGGATAGAGGTACAAAGCCCCAGGCACCCGAGGGACAACTGGGTGTGAGTCTGTGCTGCGGGGAAGTAACGGAGTAGCGTCTCAGGCTCACGTGCTGTTTTTCTTTCAGACTGGCAGGATGACCAGTCAGATAATCAGTCAGACTATTCAGTTGCTTCTGAAGAAGGAGATGAGGACTTTGATGAGAGGTCTGAAGGTAAGTTTTGGTGAAGCCAGAGTTCCTGGGTCCTTTTCTCAGAGTGTGACAGCCGGGACTAGGTTTGGATGATGCTGGTGGTGCTGGTTTTGCTGGGGAAATATTCACACAATGATGTGCTGTGCACTGTCTCTCCTCCTTAGCTGCATTTCTCTCTTCAGCAGCTCGTCGGCCTAGCCGTAAAGGCCTGAGAAATGATAAGGATAAGCCTCTGCCTCCCTTACTGGCCCGTGTGGGAGGGAATATTGAGGTAAGTACTGTCGCAGCAGGCATTTGCATCCTAGCCCCTTCTGTGTGGATCCTGCCGTAGCAGCTTGTGGCTCCTCCCCTGTAGGTGTTGGGTTTCAACGCCCGCCAGCGGAAAGCCTTCCTCAACGCCATCATGCGCTATGGGATGCCCCCTCAGGATGCCTTCACCACCCAGTGGCTTGTTCGGGACCTCCGTGGCAAGTCAGAGAAGGAGTTCAAGTGAGTCTGCAGTAGGCAGGGATGGGAGACTGACACCAGCTAGTCCCTATGGGGAAGAGTGAGATTTGGGTGTTTTCCGACCTTTCCTTAGAGACTGTTTACTTCATGTCTTAGTTGGTTCTTTGTGGGGGAATGAACTATAAGCTGGAAGAGACAAGGGGGGTTATTCCTTCTTCTCTTCCTTGGATTTGACTCATCAGTCACCAAAAGCAAATGTTTTTAGAGTAGTATGGCTGTGGAAGCATGTAATGAATATTCTCCCTGAATCCTTTCTGGGGCTTATGGCTCAAGGCCTCTTGAGTTAGCTGTGTGCCTTTTATGTGTGAAGTAATTCTGTCGGGAAATTCCCTCTTGAAGGAGCCTGGAACCCCAGAACTCATTTTACTATGGTTTTAAGTCTCAGGGTGATTCCTTTTGTGTTGGAAGGGGTCTGATGCTAACGTGTATCTCTAGCTAACCCAATTAATAAGCTAATTGCTTGTCTGGGACTGCTCCAGGGCCTACGTCTCGCTGTTCATGCGTCACTTATGTGAACCTGGAGCTGATGGTGCAGAGACCTTTGCAGATGGGGTCCCCCGTGAGGGTCTCTCCAGGCAGCACGTCCTCACTCGCATCGGGGTCATGTCGCTCATACGCAAAAAGGTGGGTGCCAGCAGACCACTGGAGTCTCTGCTTCCCATACAACCTATAGCCACTGTGATCCTGAGCTAGGGAGGTGCCTGTCCTCTCACACCTATTTTTGAATCATGCTGAGGATGCTCTTCTGGGCTGAGGATGAGCTTTGTGTACGACTCCTCCAGTGGCATGTCTGCCTTGCCTTCTGGTGCAGGTGCAGGAATTTGAGCATGTGAATGGCCGCTGGAGCATGCCAGAACTGGCAGAGATAGAGGAGAACAAGAAACTTTCCCAGCCCAGCTCACCCTCTCCCAAAACGCCAACTCCTTCAACACCAGGGGATACGCAGCCAAATACACCTGCCCCTGTTCCTCCACCTGGTAAGTGCTGCACTCTTGTGTCCTGACCTCATCCTGGCTGTTCCTCTCACCAAAACTGTGGTGGAGGAGACTGGGGGTGGACACAGATCAAAATCTCTCCTGTTAGGAGGGCTACCAAAGATGTGTGCAAGCCCTTAAAGGCAAGAGAGGACACTAGCTTTTCTTGGATGAGCTGACAGTGAGAAGAGAAACCCAGCATTTGCTGTGGGCAGGAAATTTAGGGGGGGGAGGGTGTCATCTTCAGGGACACTGGTCTCATTTTGATGAGCCCTAATCTCTGGGGACAAAGGAGATGTGTGCTAGGTAACAGTGAGGGGATGACCTTACTGATGGTTTCTCTTCTTTTGTCTGCTGTGCTGCTCTGGGGTGGGGAATATACAGAAGAAGGAGTAAAAGCAGAAGGAGCCAGTACTAAGGAGCAAGGAGAGTCATCTGAACCAGAGAAAGAGCTCAGTTCCTCTGCTACTGAAACAGAGGTCCCTGTGGAGGTGAGTGGTGGGTTGCTTGCTTGCCTCAAGCAATTGCAAATGTCTCAACTTCAGTCCCCTTCTGTGTCAGTTGCTGAGACAGAGGTGAACTCTTGGAAGGACATTTAAAGGTAATTCTCAAGTTGTCAGAATTGTCCTGACAGTTTTGTGCAACCTTGCCTTCCAAAGTGTTGTGACTTCCTCTGTCACTGCTGTACCTCATTTTGCACTGATTTCTGTCCTTAGCAGTGTGCGCAGCCTGTGGAAACACTGCCCCAGGAAGCAAAATCCCCAGTGAACTCTACAGAGGCAGATGAAAAAAAAGTAGAGGAGCCAGAGGTGAAGGAAAGACCAGATGAGCCAATGGAAGTAGAAAGCAAAGGTATTTCTGGACATGCCCTTTAATATCTTGAACAGCAGTGAACCTTCCTCCCCCTCAAATACCAGTTTACTAAACCTGCATCATCTTTGCTTCAGCACCTCCTCCCAAAGAGACAGGTGTAAATATGGACAACCAGTGGGGTTATTCCAGTGTTTTGGAGAGGGAGCTGAGGAACTGTATTAGATTTCAGAGGCTGAAGAACAAAACCTTGGACTTGGCTGTGTTCCACTACATCTCATGTTCCCCTTCTCTCCTGCAGCTGATGTGGAGAAAGTGGAAGACAGAGCACCTCTTGAGAATGCCCCTGAACCTCCTATAATCACTCTGGATGAAAAAGGCTAGTTATGATCATTCCATCATCTTCCTTAACTTCTCTCTTGCAAGGTTTCCTTGTGGGTCCAACATAACTGTGGTGTCTGTTCTTTCTAATAACTGCCTGTGTGTACAGAGGAGAAAAAGGATGATGATAAGAGAGATGTGGTGATGCTGCAGAATGGAGAGATGCTGAAAGAGTCTGTAGATGAAAGGCACAAGAAGGCAGTAAAGCAACGCTTCATGTTCAACATAGCAGATGGTGGCTTCACTGGTATGAGGACTCTTCTGTGTGCTTGAATGTGTTTATATGCCCCTGCTTGTCATCCTGAAACACCTTGCAACTGCTCTGGTGTCCCTTGCCTTTCCAGAACTCCACTCTCTGTGGCAGAATGAAGAGAGGGCTGCAACTGTCACAAAGAAGACCTACGAGATCTGGCATCGGCGCCACGACTACTGGCTCCTCGCTGGGATTATCAAGTATCCTTACCCTGGTGGGCCACTGGACCCCCCTTATATAAACCAGCATGGTGGAGGTGATGTTTCTGGACTGCAGTACACTTGAAAGTGCTTTATCTTTCCCAAGAGGGAAAGTGATGGTGGGAGGAGGAGTTTTCCTGCCAGCACAGTTACCAAGACCTAGCAGGACATGGTTCTCATCCTGTTTCCTTGGCTCCTGTTCCTCCCCTCTCTGCAGCCCCTTTCCCTGCTTGCTCTTGAGAACTGTGTATTCCCTTGTTCTCACTGCCTTTATTTGCCTGAGCTCATCCCATCTCAGTCATGGCTATGCCCGTTGGCAGGATATTCAGAATGATCCACGTTATGCCATCCTCAATGAACCCTTCAAGGGTGAGATGAACAGGGGTAACTTCCTGGAAATAAAGAACAAGTTCTTGGCAAGGAGATTTAAGGTAATCATTTCTCTTCAGTGTGATGTCTTTCAGAGAGATGGATTTCTAAGCACAGGAGCTTGCTTTTCTGAGTTACTGTGAAGAAAGTGAAAGCCTTTCAATTTACAGGGGGGAAAAAAATAAGCAGAAATACCATACTCCTGCTGTAATTCCATGATATGAGCTCCCTTTGCTTAGGAGAACTTGGTTCAGTGCTCTCTTTAAATGTTTATTGAATATGCAGGAGACTTAAGGTTCAAGGCAGTTTCCATTTACAGCTTCTGCTGTGTGCTACAGCTCTCTGTGCCCGAGTGGCACTTAGAAACTGTATGGATTTGTGTAAGAGTTGCCTTCAGTCTCTGCCTCAGCATATTTGGGAGTGACTGTAGCTTAATCTGGGGAGTGATTTAAGACCAACCCAAATAAAGGCCACATATTTCTTGGTCTTGGAGCAAAACATCAGTGTGGTCTAGCTGATAAGTTCTGCACTAACAAGATTTAAACTGATGTCTTTAAACGTCCTTGAGATGCTTAACAAGTGTTAGACTTTTCCTGTAAGTAGTATGGGATACTTCTCATTCCAAGGGAAATCTTTATCTCCTTTGCTCCACAAAGAAAGTAAAATAGCAAGCAGCTTTGTCTTTAAAAAGAATGAGGAGGAATGTGACTCCTAGAGGAATTACGTAAGTCTTCTGTTAAACTAGATGTAGCCTGGCTTTCTCAGGTACCTGGCCTAGCTTAATAGAGCCCCTGATGTTTTGGGGCTCTTGAGGCTTTACTTGATGTAAAAAAAAAAAAAAAAAAGAAAAGCTCATGAAAGGAGGCTCAGCTGCAGAATCTTACCCTGTGCTAGTGGAGAACTAGAGCAGGAGAGATTGATGGTGTGAACAGGCTGCTGTTCAGGCAGCTGCTGCATGACTGAGTGCCCCATCTTTCAGCTCCTGGAGCAAGCGCTGGTGATTGAGGAGCAGCTGCGGCGAGCTGCCTATCTCAACATGTCAGAAGATCCATCTCATCCATCCATGGCTCTGAACACACGCTTTGCAGAGGTGGAGTGCCTGGCTGAGAGCCACCAGCACCTATCCAAGGAGTCAATGGCTGGGAATAAACCGGCCAATGCTGTGCTGCACAAAGGTAAGGCTCTATAGTAAGGGTGGGATAGGTGTGCACCATTGCTGCTCCCTCAGGTCTTTGCCCTGTGGGGTGTCCCTTTACCCTCTGAACCAGTTCAATGTCCCTTTTTCCCCAGTTCTGAAGCAGCTGGAAGAGCTTTTGAGTGACATGAAGGCAGATGTGACTCGCCTGCCTGCCACCATTGCCCGGATCCCCCCCGTGGCCGTGCGCCTCCAGATGTCTGAGCGCAACATCCTGAGCCGCCTGGCCAACCGCAGCAGTGAGCCCCCTCCTCCTCCCCCTCCCCAGCAAGTATGTACCTGCTCTGGGCAGCAAACACTTCTCTGGGGGGCAAAGCTGGGGCCTGGTCACCAAGCTGTTTTCTCTTGTCCTGCAGGTGGCCCAGCAGCAGTGAGCCCTGGCCCGGTGCTGTTCACCTTTTGGCCAAGCTGAAGTGAACCCCCCCCCAGCCTCCACACACCCCTTCACACTGTACCCCTCTGCCTGACATTCCTGACTGGGTGCTGTTTCCCTCCATGGAAGCTGCTGCGCAGGTCTCTGGGAAAAGGAACTCTGTCCTCTGCAGCCAGCCCCTTGGAGCGAGGAGTGTGCTTAGGAGAGAGGGGGATGTATGATGGACTATGTACATAGTGACTGGAGGCCACAGCGCCATGTCTGTTACACGGAGATCCTGGCTCCATTGCTTGCTCCCTCTGCCTGGAATTCCCGTTTTTTGTTTTTAATTTTACTTTTGAGTTGTACTAAGAGATGTGTGCAGGCAAGACCAAGCAAAAGCCAGGACTGAGACAAAGCTACCTCCATCAAGATCCTTTTTAATACGAAAACTGACTGGACTTGTCCACTAATAAGCAGCTTGAACTGAAGAGAAAACAAAAAAATAAAAAAAGGCATCAGAGCAAAACCTTGGTAAAACCGAAAAATAAAGTTTCCTTGTATTTTATTCTGTTGCCTCTCTTCAGCAGTTACGGGCATGGGAGGTGCTGCCTTCCCCTCTTCAGCGCCTTCCCCCCAGGGGGGTCAGGGCTAGTCCTGTCTTTGTCCTGGAGCCGCTTTCAGGGGCTCCTCCTTCCTCACGCAGCCGCGGGGGGCTCCTGGAGCTGCAGCTGCCCAAGGGGCCCAGCGGAGCCCCGCAGTCTGGGGGGGGCGCGGTTCCCTCGCCTTCCCTCCCTGCTCCGTCGGCTCTCACCGCCCCGCTGCCCGCTGGGCCAGGCTCCCAGCGCCCGCCCCAGCCGAGGCCCCGCCTGCGCCGTGAGCCAGCGGGGCGGAGCCGAGCCCGGGCGCAGGCGCGGGGCCGCTCGGAGTCCCGCACGTGTGCGGTGCTTCCCGCGGCGCCATGGGGCGGAAACTGGACCCTACCAAGAAGGAGAAGCGCGGCCCCGGGCGCAAGGCCCGCAAGCAGCGCGGGGCCGAGGTGGAGCTGGCTCGGTTCCTGCCGCCAGGTACGTCTGGTCCGCTCTGGCTGCGGCCCGGGCCGCGCTGCCCCCGCCCCTGCCTCAGCCGCTGCCTCTCTTTCCGCAGAACCGGAGACCGGCAGGAGAAAACTCTCCAGTCACGGGCGTAAGAGGTGAGAGGGGGGCCCGGGGGGCCGAGGCGGGTCGGGGGGAGGGCCAGGGCTGACCGCCAGCTTTCCTTCCCCGCCTAGGGCTGCGAAGAGGCGCCTGGTTGCGGAGAGGAGGCCGCTCGGAGGAGCAAGAGCAGGAGGGGGGCGGCAGCCGGCAGGTGAGTGTCGGGCAGGGGGTGGCAAGGCCAGACTGCCCTCCTGGAATATCTATCTATCTATCTATCTATCTATCTATCTATCTTTATGGACAGGTAGCATTTCATTACTTTAAAAAATAGTTTCTATTTTCCAGGAGTTAAAGTAATCCTCTGCTTATAGCAGTGTTGTAGTAGTTGACAGGTTTGGTAGCCAAGGCTTTTCACTGCAGCCTTTGCAGCCTAGGAAGCTGTCACAATAGGAAAGATGAAAACCAGAGATCTGAGAGGTGAGGGTATGCCCGTGCTCATGATTGAGAGAACTGAGGTAAGGGGTAAGCAGTGCACAAAGTTTAGCACTAGGATGAAGACCTCTTTTATATAGCAACTAAAAAAATAATTAAAAAAAAAGAACTGCTTTTTACTTTTGAGCCTGCCTAACTTTTAATCACTTAATCTGACTGCAGTTAAAGAACAGGTCCCCCAGAAGGAGGAACACACTGTAAAGGCAGCGGGACAAACCCCTCGTGGTCGGTCTGGCATCAGTGATGGCAACTCAGAATGGTTGGCTCCAGCCAAAGCTAAGAAAACCCCATCTAAAGGAAACAACGTGGAGTTATCCAGTGATGGTGAAGTGGAAGAGTGCAGCTGGGAGATGGAGGAGGAGGAGGATGGGAGCAGTGAAGAGGTGATGGATGATTATGGTGCTTCATCATCAGAGGAAGAAGAGGTATGAGCTTTTTGACCTTGGTTGTGCAAGAAATACTTGACTTTGCTGGCTGAAAGGACCTATCAAGCCTGGGGAAAAAGGGTGACTACTGGCTGGTGATGGATGGTGAGGTGGAGCTTTCTCCTTTTCCCCTTTGCAGGGATTTTCATGTTTAGCAACTGATGATTTTGTAACGTTTTGTGCTTTTGTTTGTTGTCCTTTTTGAAGGGAGTAGATAAATTTCACAGATGGTGGAAGTTAAGGGAGCATTTGGGGAGATTCATTCATTAATCTTTTGTCTCTGTTTAGTTGCTGCCTATTGAAAAAGCTGCCCTGAAGCAGAAGTCTGACAGGTGAGAACTTGAGACCATGACCAGTCTACAGGAATCTTCCCTGGTTAGATAAGGAGATTGTTGCTCATTTTTCTGTCCTTTTTGCTGTCTAAGAAGCAGTAGCTGTGAAGTGCTTGTGTGATAATGTTCTTATGTTAAACATCTGTTCTTTGTCCTTAGGGGAGGCCTCAGTGAAGATGACAGTGAAGAGGAGGAGGAGGTGGCAAAGGAGGAGACCAGCATGCAGAAAAAGGGACATGAGGAGGAAGAGGGCCTGGATTTGCAGCTCAACATGGATGTAGATGAACAATTTAAACTGCCAACTAACAAACAGATTGAGAGAGAGGATATCCTTTTTAGCTATGAAACCTGTAAGTGTGCAGCAGTACTGGGCTTGGACACGACTAGGGAGCTTCATTATGATGTTATCACAAGTACTGCTTAGCTAGAGAGATAGCTGTGTGGTAAAGTATTTTTTTTTATGAGCTGCCTGGATAGCTAGTGTCCAACACTGCACTCATAAAATCTGTTACACTCTGTACTCAGCTCGGAGCTTGTGCTGATTTCTCTTTAGTCCTAAATGCAGGTGGGTATCTTACCATGTAGTTTGTCCTTCCATACCCTGATTTTCCTGGCAATTGTTTGTCTAACCCATTCCTTAGAGCCTCTGATGACAGCAGTTCCAGCATCCAGAGTGCTTGCTGTTGGGCTGTGGTGATTTTAGCTTCCCACACCCCCAGTACAACTTCACCCTGCCTCTTCTCATTCTCCTCTGTACTGCTTAGTTGCCCTTGGGAAAATTCTGGTTGACAGTGTGTTCCAGCAAGGCCTTTCTGGGACGGATGGCCTCGTGCTGCAGGAGCCCTGCTCCTCAGAGCCTGCGTGCAGTTTTGCTGGCTGTCGGTCGTTCCTTAACTCTCCTTCCACCTGCTGAGCCCCCTGACCTGCACGTCATCCACCAGCGCATCAAGGGCAACGTGGAGGTGCTGCAGGACTTCGTGGTGAGGCGGGAGGAGGGGCGTGCTCGGCAGGAATACGTCGCCTTGCTGCGGCGGGACATGGCTGCCTACTACTCCTACAGCGACTTCCTGCTCTCTAAGCTCATGGACATCTTCCCGCTGCCTGAGGTAGGAGCCTCTCTGCTGGCTCTGCTGACTGGCCGCCTCTCTGGGTCTTTATTTTTCCCTCTCTGTTCTCTGCCCTTCTTTTTCCTGCAGCTGATAAACTTCCTGGAGGCCAACGAGGTTCCGCGCCCCGTCACCATTCGCACCAACACGCTGAAGACGCGGCGGCGGGACCTGGCGCAGGTGGGTGGGGACCTGCTTGGCCCCTGTGCTGCCTGGCACGGGGAGCAGTGGCTCAGTCCCCTCTCCTTCTGTCACAGGCTCTCATCAACCGTGGCGTGAATCTCGACCCCCTGGGGAAGTGGTCGAAGACGGGGCTTGTTATTTATGACTCCTCTGTGCCCATTGGTGAGATCGCCCTTCCTGTCTTAGGGCTGAGCAAGGCTCCTCGTCTCTCCCACGTCATCATCTGTTGTTCTGCCTTCCCTGCCTAGGTGCTACCCCTGAGTATCTGGCTGGGCACTACATGCTGCAAGGAGCCTCCAGTCTCCTCCCTGTCATGGCTTTGGCTCCGCAGGAGAATGAACGCATCCTTGATATGTGCTGTGCCCCGGGAGGCAAGACGAGCTACATAGGTACCACCTTGGACCCTTGGTGGGAGGCTTGGCTTGGGAGGGATCGTAGAATGATTTGGCTGGAAGAGACCTTCAAGATCATCAAGTCCAGCCATTAACCCTACACTGCTNCCTTCAGGTAGTTGTAGAGAGCAATAAGGTCCCCCCTGAGCCTCCTCCTCACCAGACTAAACAATCCCAGCTCCCTCAGCCTATCCTCATAGGAGAAACTCTCCAGACCCTTCACCGGCTTTGTTGCCCTTCTCTGAACCCATTCCAGTATCTCAACATCCTTATTTAATGAGGGGGCCAAAACTGGACACAGGACACTGGGGAGGCCTCACCTTGAGTAGAGTACAGGGGTACAATCACCTCCCTGCTCCTGCTGCCCACACTGTTCTTGATGCATGCCAGGATGCTGTTGGCCTTCTTGGCTGCTTGGGCACACTGCTGGCTCATCTCCAGTTGGATGTTCTGATGGGATGCATTTCCCCCAGTCTGTACAGACAGAGGGAACAGAGCGGGGCTGGACTTGGGGAAAGGAGGAGAGTGACTGTCCCTGTGAGCAAATGCAGCCCAGGAGGATTTTAGCCCCTTGCTGATGTGTTTTGCCCTCCGGCAGCTCAGCTTATGAAGAACACAGGAATGATCTTGGCCAATGACAGCAATGCTGAGCGACTGCGGAGCGTGGTGGGGAACTTGCATCGCCTGGGGGTCACCAGTGCTGTTGTGAGTAACTGCGATGGACGCCAGTTCCCCAAGGTATGTGCCTGTCTGCTTTTGGGTGTCCTCACCATGCTTACCTAGAGCTGCTGTGCTGTCCCTTCAGTAAAGCTGAGTTCTCCAAAGCCACTTGTCACAGGAGGATGAGCAGAGCTGCTGGGGAGCGTGTATGTGTTATTTGATATGGGGACAAGAAGGTGGGGAGGGAGCAGTGAGGAATCTCTCCTGCCTTTCCAGTCTTATGGTTCATCTTATGAAGTCCTGGGTGACTTGGTCTAGGTGATCCTGCTCAGGCAGGGGGGTTGGACTAGATGATCTTCTAGGTCCCTTCCAACCCTTAATATCTGTGAATCTGTGAATCTTCTAGTCTTGGTGTTGTTCTGAGTCTCCCCGTGAGCACAATGTCAGGTGTGCATCTGCCTGCAGGTGATCGGAGGGTTCGACCGTGTCTTGCTTGATGCTCCATGTAGTGGAACAGGCATCATTTCCAAGGACTCTGCTGTCAAAACCAACAAGGTGAGTGACCAGCGAGGATACAAGATGGAGACTCATACTGGAGTCATGAGAGGAAGGACTTTGGGGTAGTTCTGTTCTCAAGAGATGCCTTCAATAGTGACACTGGTTTCTTTTCCTTTCCCTTTCCTTTTCTGTGCTCTGTACTAGAGCTATTTCTTTTTTTATTTTTAGTTCTGTAGAAGACTCCACAATCTTCTGTATCACACGTGCTTTGCTCTCTTGTCATCCCTCCATCCACAATAGAGGCTTGAGGTGCCTTTTCTGTACTTCTGATATCCCAATCTGTCTCTTTCAGGATGAGAAAGACATCCTGCGCTGTGCTCACCTGCAGAAGGAGCTGATTCTTAGTGCCATCGATTCAGTCAACGCTGCCTCAGAGACAGGGGGCTACATTGTGTACTGCACTTGCTCTGTCATGGTAATTCCTTGCTGTACTCTGCCGTGGTCGTTTCCTACTTGGGGCACTTGGTGAGCTTTGGATCCTAATGCTTAGTATCTGGCAGGTGGAGGAGAACGAGTGGGTTGTGGATTACGCCCTGAAGAAACGCAACGTTCGTCTGGTAGCCACAGGACTGGACTTTGGCAAGGAAGGCTTCACCAGGTGGGTGCTTGGTCACAAGCCACACAGGTGACTATTCCTTGGTGGCCAGGTTTGAGCAGAGGCCTTACATCATTTCACTCACCCCTCCCACTTTCTTCTCCAGGTTCAAGGACCGTCACTTCCACCCCTCCCTCAAGTCTACACGGCGCTTCTATCCCCACACGCACAACATGGATGGGTTCTTCATTGCCAAGTTCAAGAAATTTTCCAATGCTATCCCCCAGGCACAAAAAGGTAACCAACCTGGTGCTGGAGCTCAGTTGAGCTGCTCTCACAGGCTGCTTCCCCTGCAGAAGTCACGCGGGTGGTTCTAACAGCACCTCTCTCCTTTCTTTTAGATGAAGAACCTGCTGTGGAAGCAGCAACTCCATCCACTGTCCCCGAAACCATTGTGAAGCCTCAGGCAAAAAAGATGAAGCTTGTGGGATCAAAAGTTGACAAAGAGCAGAAGCCACCACAGCCTGCTTTGAAGAAGAGACATTCGCTGCAGGCACAGAAGAGACCCTTGAAGGCTGGCAGGTCTTCTCCCAAAATGATGCGTCCTCAAGTCTCTAGCAGGAAAAAGCACAGAGTGAAGCTGAATGGACAGTGAGAGGAACTGCTTTTCCAGGTGTTTGGTGTCCTCTGGGAGAGTAAAAGGCCAGGGGCTGCTGCAGCTGTGTGTACCACCTTGTCTCTCCTGCTGTTGGCAGGTGATCTCTGCAGCCATATATGGCTGGGACAGCTGTAGGCCTCTTTGCTCCTTCTGCATCAGGGACTGATGCACTGACCTATTAAAAGTGTCACGCTCCTACTCGAGTCTTGTCCTTTTCCCTTGAACCCAGAATGCAGGATTCTGCCATGTCCTCTTGCTCCTCTGCCACAGAAACCTCTTCCACCCCCATCTGATGCTCTGGCATTTCTGGTGTCTGTTCCTACACTTTGCAACATGGATTATTTGTGAAAAAGCAGGAGGAGCTGAGATTCTAGCTGCCTGGATGAAGGTTGTGTGGTGCCTGTCAGCAGAGTGCTTCAGCAGCACAGGGATGGATCTCCTAGGCCAGTGGTACTGTGCTTGTCCTTAGCTCCCTACTGTCACTGTGTGCTCACCCTTACCCTCTTGTTCTTGACTTCCAGACTGCAGCTGGGATTGCTGCTCCTGAAGCTGTACAATCACATTCTTTTTTGCTGCTTTGTTTATGTAGAGTTGCATCTCCTTGATGTAGCCCCTGTCCCTTTCTCATCAGTATGAGTTAACTCTTTTTCACAGAATCACTGTGTGACTGCCTCCTATTTATTCCTCCTGCTTCCCATGCTCACTTCTCCCTGATTTAGCCTTAAGCCTTCCTTGCCCTTTCCCTAAACATGCCGTAGCAGGTTGATAGCACAATTGTAGTTGCAGTTGTAGCAGGTCTTGATACCACAATCTTCCTTAAAACTTCACCTGTTAAACTTTACACAGTCCTACAATTTCCCTCAGAAATCCCATAACAAATTTGCTCTTTCTTGTGGAGCTGATGATAGTTTTGCTTTATCAGTTGTGAAGTTCCTGGCTAAAGTTCTACAAGGTTCCTGCAATTATTCTATCAGTGTCTCAGGAGTCCTGATCTTTGTTACAGCCCAGTGTTATCTTCTGGTTTTTTTTACAGCTTATGTATCTTTGTCTTTATTATAACTGGGGTTTTTTGTGTTATTTTCCTTTTGTGGGGGGATGGGTGTTGAGTTTGCAGTTTTGTGTTGAATAGCCATTAACTCAATATCCTCATAGTTGAAAATAATTTTTTCCCCATGCTTCCCTGTGAATTAGGGCAGGGAGGAGCCTCTGTATGCAACCATCTCACTCCACACTTCTATGTTGAGGTCTGTTATGTGCCTGATATGCAGGACACCAGTAAATTTTTCCAAGGTCTTTCAAAAAAATTGAGTAATTGCTCAGTGCAAAAGGAAATTGTTAGGTAAAGGTTAGAAGAGGAATTGTTAGGTAGCAAAACGGAGAAAATTATTGTATCCCTGTATAAAATTACCTGTGCTGTAGTGTATAGAACTGGGGTATTCAGAGAGAACAGAGAGTGGAATATATATGACCCTTAAAAAAAACACCACCCCAACTTGAGGAAAGCAGTGAAGCTAATTTGAATAGGTTTGACCTATGAAACACTTTTGCAAGGAGGAGGTGCTAAGCTATTAAGAGGATCCATGATCTGTGAGAGGGGGAGCATCCTAAAATGACAATAGATAGATGATTCAAATGAGAGGCAAGGTAAGGTGTATGATTTTATTAGGTAGTTAGCCATCTGGGGAATATACCTTGATCTGCTTGTGAAGGGCAATGGTAGAGACTCATCTATTCTTACTGTGCTGTCAGAAACTAGAGACACAGCCCTTCAAGAGACCTGAAATTTCTGCTGTTTTGCTTGGGGGCAGAAAATATGGTGCTTTTTTTTCTTGGCCTTAAAAAATCTGTGGAAGATAATTATCAGCATGCCTGTGGATAACTGCCTGATTTTACATTGGCTCCCTGTACAATTTTAAGCACTGCAGTGACCTTTAGTGAGCAGCTCTGCATCTCAGCAAGGTGGGCTCTAGCAGTTTCATTGCTGAGCCTGAGCTGATAATCACAGGGCAGGAGCTGTTGTAGGGTCTGGAGAAGTGCCAGAGGTTTTGGTGTAGCAAGAAGGGAAGATGAAGAGGAGTAACTTGTGCTGGTGTCAGGTTGAGGCCCAGTTGGAGGAGTGTTGTGGTGCCTTGGGTAGCAGAGTTGTCATTAGGCTCTGGGCTTCCACAGGAGTAACTAGAATTGTAACTAAAGAAACTAAGTAAAGTCCTTTGCCCCAGCCAATCTTCTGTGTCAGGAACAATTCTTTGTCCCAAGAAGTATGCTGAGCAAGGGAATCTAGGGAAAAAGGTGGCTCTGCACTGCCCTATCCTCTCCAGCATTGCTGCTGGGTGCACAGCTCCCCGCTGCCTGCTGTTGCAGCCAGGATTCTCCTGCACTTCTCCACGAGGCAAACCTTCCTGCCATCCCAAAAGCACTGCTTGCCAGGGCTCAGCCTTTCTCATCAGACAAAGAGCGGGGAACAACTGCTTAGGAAGAAGAAAGACATTTCAAAGGAGATGACAGAAGGAGAAGGAACGTTCACTTTCCTTTCCAACCTAAGGGAGGGACTGAAATGCAGTTATGACTTCCAGAGGTCATGGATGTGTACCGTGGAGGTGTTATAAATGCAAACAGAGGCTGAGTGAGTGCCACTCTCACTGCCCCAGGGGAAGAAAGAGCCCACGGGTGGCCAGCCAGGTACCACCGGCTCTGTTGTGATGGACCCATGCTCATCTGGGGCTGGCCTTGGGGCAGGGTGGAGCAAGACTGTAGGAAAAGACCTAAGGCAGGCTAAAATAGGGTGCAGGAAGCCAGACCGAAGGCTGCTTTGTGAGCAAACCGGGAGAAGGCCAAGCGCAGGGTCTCTGGGAGCCTCGCTGCCTCTCACGCTGCCCTCTGCCCTCGCTCTTTGTCTGCTGCCGGGGCTCCGTAGGCGGGCAGCTGAGGGGCAGGGCTGCCTTTGCAAGCGGACTCGAGTGAGGGTCGGGGGGGAGGTTTCGGGTGCGCTGCTCGAGCTGCCCGCGGAGGCCGGCCCCTTCCCGCCGGAGCGGGCCAGGATGCGCTCGGCTGCGGAGAGCCCCAAAAGCCTCCGCAGCGGAGCCGCCCCCGCCCGACGAGGCCGGGCAACGAAACGAAAGGGAGGTTTCCCCTCCGCTCCCCTCCTCCGCTCGCTCCGCCCGGGGCCGGATCCGCTCCCCGGCCTCGCCGCCGCATTCCCGCCGCAGCGGAAGCCGCACCCCCGGGCCCGGGCCGGCCCCTGATTGGCGCCGCTGGCCTCGGCTCCCCCCCGCATCCCGCTGCCCGTCCCGCGCCGCCATGAACCCGCTCTTCGGCCCCAACCTCTTCCTCCTACCGCAGGAGCAGCAGGGGCTGCCGGGCTCCGAGCTGCCGCTGCCGCCGCCCGCCCCGCGCCCCGCCGAGCCCCTGAGCGGCGACTTGGCCGCCCCGCCGCCCGCCGGCCCCTTCCCGGCGCCTCCCGCCGCCATGGCCCTCCGCAACGACCTGGGCTCCAACATCAGCGTCCTGAAGACGCTGAACCTGCGCTTCCGATGCTTCCTCGCCAAGGTGCACGAGTTGGAGCGGCGCAACCGGCAGCTGGAGAAGCAGCTGCAGCAGGCGCTGGAGGAGGGCGGCGGAGCGGGGGGTTCCCGAGGCCGCGGACCGGCGCGGCGGGACCAGGCGGTGCAGACCGGCTTCGTCGGGCCCATCCGCGGGCTGGGGCTGGGGCTGGGGCCGGCCCGGCCTCTAGGTTCCCCCGGCTGCCGCCCCGGCGTCCTCGGCCAGACGCTCCCTCCGTTTCCGACCGCCTCCCGTTTCATGCCCGGCACCATCTGGTCCTTCTCGCAAGCCCGACGCCTGGGGCCGGGGCCGGAGACCACCCTGGTGCAGGGACCGGGGGTCTCCTGGGTGCACCCGGACGGGGTGGGCGTGCAGATTGACACCATCACCCCGGAGATCCGGGCGCTCTACAACGTGCTGGCCAAGGTGAAGAGGGAGCGGGACGAGTACAAGCGCAGGTGAGAAGGGGCGGCGGGAGCGGGAGGCCCTCGGGGGGGGTCTAAGAAGACTGCG
>VYZU01075908.1:0-52253 GCA_013401355.1 Ceyx cyanopectus | reverse complement strand
AAAAAAAAAATAAAAATTTATTATTTTTTTTAATAATCAAATTCCCAATGGGGAAGGAGACACCAGAACCAAGCAGCTTTAGGGTAGCTTGCAGCTAGCAAAGAGCAAAAATGCAGAAACATTGAAGATCACAGAAGCAATTGACTTCCTTAGGAGGAGACTGAATCTTCCCCTTGTTAAGAAGTCACTGGGTTCAGTGTGAGGGGCCACTTCAGCTCCAAATCCCTCCAATTTTCAAGTGAGCAGATGACAGAAGTGTCTCAAGTGCTGAGGAGCTGATATGCATAATGTGCTGAAGTGCAAATAATTAAGACTTGTGCTGATCACAGGGTTTTTAACTTCCAAATTCAGGGTGAAGTTGCACAAACACTTCTCTCCATTAGCCCTGCCCTTCCCAGTGGCTCCTTCCCTACCTCCCCTTCTGGTGCAGTCTCCATGGTGCTGGTCATGCTGGTTTTGGGGCTGCTGGAAGTAGGGCAGATGTTATCCAGCTGAGGAAATTCAAAGCTCAACAATCCTTCAGGTTCTAGTGGTTTTAACTCATAATTTCCCCATGTGAAGGTGGGGAGGAGGAAGGACCAAACCCTCTGATGCTCTTCTACCTTCAGCTGCCCAAATAATTTGTCATTAAGACAAATACTAGGGATAATAGTGTTTTTGTGCACGTGGGGTTAGATATCTTCAAGAAGAGTAAAAATTCCTTGATATCCAGGTGTCTTCAGACTGAGTTTATCTTTTAAATGCCATCTGGGGTTTTTGTTTCCACCAAAGCTGTGTGCAGTGGGTCTTGGAGAACAAACCTCTACAGACAAATCCTCTGTCAGGATGTGGAGCAAGTGATGAGGAGGGGTTTGGAGACAGAGCAGCTGAAGAACTTTCAATGTGGAGTTGTGGCCACCACCAAATATCCTTTTTTTTCCCAGGGTAATCCTGTCATGTGGCTCACAGGAGATGAAAAGCAGCTTTGGATGTCTCAGATTCTTCTGTTGCCAGTATATTCAAGACCACTGGAGGATTATTTTTTTTAACTCAGAATGAATAAGTTACCAGTCCAGGTGTCTCGTGGTTTTATTTTTTAATTACAAATGAGTTTTCAGGCCACCTGAAACGGATCAAACATTCCTGCTGGGAGCTGTCAGTGGGGCTTAGGCATGTCTGGAAATCCTACTGCTGTCTGTATTATGAGAGAGGTGTAGAAAAACTGACCTGGGCCCTGCAAAACCTGATTGACATCGTGGAGCAGAACAGGGGGAAAATAAATTATTTTTTAACAAAATTGGAAATGAAAGCTGGAAGGATGCTCTGTGTCCCTAGGAAGGCAAAAGAAAAGGCATAAAGAGAATACCCATTATGACAGAACATATTGAAAGTCCTGAATATTTGTTCTCAAATAGACAAATGATGAGCTGGCTCCAAGACCTCCCTGATGATGGATCTGTTTCATCTCTGTTTTCCTTTGAACATTTATTATATCTTTAAATATTAGAGGGGGGGGTAGAAATTATTTCTATTTATTTATTCATTTTTAATTGAAGCCTCAAAGTAATAGAAACCTCATGAAGTTTTCAATCTACACTTATAGAAGACCAAGCATAATTTTTCTCAACATGAAGATATGGAGGAGTTGGGCAAAAAAAAAGAGACTTTTTAGTTCATAGCCAAAGCATTGCTCTTATCCCAGCTCTCAGGGATGCTGGGAGCCTCCTTAGCCCTAGTAGTTGTGTTGTGACACCAGTTTAACCAGTAAAGAGCCTGCTTTGCTCCCTGTCATCCCAGTTGTCCATCACTGCTGCTACAGCAGAAGTTTCTGCCTCTCCAGATCTTCTCCACTTCAGCTGTAGTTGTTCCTCAACCCAATTCTGTCAAAAAGTTCCATTTAATTTGAGCACTTTTTTTTTTTTTTTTTTTTTTAATAGTAGAGGTTTTTTTGGTTTCCTTTTTCAACCTGGATGATTTTGACAGACTGTGGAACTGAGTGGGCAGGGGAATGAATTACACTTGGACAGATGGTCCTTTAATTCACGGTGCTATTACTACTTCTGTGGTGATGCTGTAATAAACCTGGTGGTGATCAGAGCTCTCTTGCTGTAGGTGATGCACAAAGAGAGAGAAAGAAATCCTGTCCTGGAAAAAATTATATATATAAGACTAAGAATCCATGAAGGGGAAGAAGATGAAACCACATGGGTGAAATGACACATCCTCCTTGGCACCACAAGTCAAAATAGAGTCCAGATCCTGGAGGGAAACCCTGATAAGAGCAGGACATCCCAGTTTTTCAGGCAGATTCCAGAGTTTTATGACTGTGGTGGCTGCTCTTGAGAGAACTAAACAATGTGGGTCCAGCCATGCTCCCCTCTCAGGAGCAATCAATGTAAACTCACCTTTGGGTGGCAAAACCACATCAGTCCTTGCCTAGTCCAGAGCTTGACAACCCTTGGAAGGAAGAATTTTTTTCCTAATGTCCAATTTAAAGCTCCCATGGTGCAATTTGAGGCCTTTTCCTCCTGTCCTATTGCTTGTTCCATGGGAGAAGAGATCATCCCCACCTTGTTTAACCTCCTCTCAGGGAGTTGCAATGCAGTACATAAAACATTTCCCTGAAAGCTCTCAAGGTCCTGTTATTTTTTTCTACTGTTCTGGATCATGACAAGGTGCTTTTCCCAGGCAATGCCAGGAGACAAGCCTTTTATAGATGTTCTACATGATGAAACCAGGGAGGGATGTGTCTATCACCATGGAGGTCCATTAGAGGAGAAGCACTTGGGCACCAGAAGCATTAGTCTGGAGTCTCTGGGTTTTGGAGCCTGCCTCATCCACAGGGATTTATTGCCCTGCAGAGACTACTGTAAATAATAGTTACTCATAACAGGATATTTATAAAGAGATGGAAAAGCAGACACACAATTCAGATCTCTGTGTGGAGGAGAAACATTTAACTTATTTTGGGTAATTATCTGTGCTTCCCCTGATGGCAGGGAGGAGGGAGGCACTGCTGGTGGGATCTGCCCTGCACAGGTTAGTCCAAACCTTTCAAGACCAAGAAACTTGAACTCATTTCTACATGTGTTGACTTAGTCACAAAGCCACCACTTGCTGCAGCCAGCTGAGCTCCACCAAACATGGTGAAATTCTTTAAAGGCATGTAAAAATATGAATATAATGGATAATATTCTAATTTGTTGTACTAGAGTTTGGTGCTTTATGTTGTTTTGTGGGTGGTTTTATTCTTTATTTTATTTTATTTTATTTTTCTATATACATATTACCCACTACATAGAATTACCAGAATATATTATCCTGCCTTAATTGCTGCTTGATAATTTGTTCCTTAGTCACAAATTGTCTGACCCTAGGAAATGGCTCCACGTTAGCAGGGAAGAGGTTAAAACTTGGTTAGATAAGGACAGGAATTTCCTTGGCAAGCACATGTACCTGGAATACCAACCCAGACACATCAATGACTAAAAGGGGAATGGGAATAATCACAACAAATGTCATATCCCTACAGTTTACTGTGTGTCTTCAGCTCTTTTTCTCTCTGCATTTGTGTTTAATTAAACTAATACTATATGATGCTCTTTGCAGGGTTCCTTATTCTCCCTCTGATAGTCTCAAACCCAGGGAAATGGGTTGTGGTGGTTGAGCAATTATGCAATTAATGGCTCGATGTGGTTGGCAAGTGTGTTGCTAGGGAGATAGTCAACATGATTTTTATTTTTTNCCTTTTCCTCCTGTCCTATTGCTTGTTCCATGGGAGAAGAGATCATCCCCACCTTGTTTAACCTCCTCTCAGGGAGTTGCAATGCAGTACATAAAACATTTCCCTGAAAGCTCTCAAGGTCCTGTTATTTTTTTCTACTGTTCTGGATCATGACAAGGTGCTTTTCCCAGGCAATGCCAGGAGACAAGCCTTTTATAGATGTTCTACATGATGAAACCAGGGAGGGATGTGTCTATCACCATGGAGGTCCATTAGAGGAGAAGCACTTGGGCACCAGAAGCATTAGTCTGGAGTCTCTGGGTTTTGGAGCCTGCCTCATCCACAGGGATTTATTGCCCTGCAGAGACTACTGTAAATAATAGTTACTCATAACAGGATATTTATAAAGAGATGGAAAAGCAGACACACAATTCAGATCTCTGTGTGGAGGAGAAACATTTAACTTATTTTGGGTAATTATCTGTGCTTCCCCTGATGGCAGGGAGGAGGGAGGCACTGCTGGTGGGATCTGCCCTGCACAGGTTAGTCCAAACCTTTCAAGACCAAGAAACTTGAACTCATTTCTACATGTGTTGACTTAGTCACAAAGCCACCACTTGCTGCAGCCAGCTGAGCTCCACCAAACATGGTGAAATTCTTT
Organism: Ceyx cyanopectus; assembly: GCA_013401355.1. Taxonomy (NCBI): domain Eukaryota; kingdom Metazoa; phylum Chordata; class Aves; order Coraciiformes; family Alcedinidae; genus Ceyx; species Ceyx cyanopectus. Next base: position 47,889 of record VYZU01075908.1, on the reverse strand, counting down.
AAAGGCATGTAAAAATATGAATATAATGGATAATATTCTAATTTGTTGTACTAGAGTTTGGTGCTTTATGTTGTTTTGTGGGTGGTTTTATTCTTTATTTTATTTTATTTTATTTTTCTATATACATATTACCCACTACATAGAATTACCAGAATATATTATCCTGCCTTAATTGCTGCTTGATAATTTGTTCCTTAGTCACAAATTGTCTGACCCTAGGAAATGGCTCCACGTTAGCAGGGAAGAGGTTAAAACTTGGTTAGATAAGGACAGGAATTTCCTTGGCAAGCACATGTACCTGGAATACCAACCCAGACACATCAATGACTAAAAGGGGAATGGGAATAATCACAACAAATGTCATATCCCTACAGTTTACTGTGTGTCTTCAGCTCTTTTTCTCTCTGCATTTGTGTTTAATTAAACTAATACTATATGATGCTCTTTGCAGGGTTCCTTATTCTCCCTCTGATAGTCTCAAACCCAGGGAAATGGGTTGTGGTGGTTGAGCAATTATGCAATTAATGGCTCGATGTGGTTGGCAAGTGTGTTGCTAGGGAGATAGTCAACATGATTTTTATTTTTTTTTATTAGTGCTGTAACTCAAGGTGGGTCCCAAAGTGCATTGTAGTTTCTGCCTTGTTTGCTGTCATCTCTGCTCTGGATGTCAAAGCCAGAGAACCTTGTTCGTGTTGTTTTGAGAGTGTAAAGGAAGTGGAACAGAGGACATTTTAGAGTATTGATTTTTCACTTGTTTTTTTCCATCTTCCTAAAGCATTTTCTGGCCTTTAAAATTTTCTCTATCAATCATGTTCTTTTTCTTATTGTTGGAATAGTAATAAGATGTTCTATATAAATGTCTCTCCCCTATTATATAATGCCCTTAGTCAGACTGTAGTCTATAATTATTTTCTGCTCCTACTTTTGTCTGTAAACACCAGAGTGAGATTTTTCTCTTAACTCCTTCCCAGTAACACGACTGTGATGTTATTTCCAAGGGGTAGCAGCTGGGCAGATTGCAGCACTCCTACCTAGCATGAGACAGCACGTGTCTGCCCATGGAAAGCTCATCCCTAGAACCTGCTGACTAGAACTAGTCCCAGGATTTAGATCCTTAGGGTGGTTTATACATCAGTGCCTGGTAAAACCAGCAATGCCCAGCACAGCTTTACTGGACACTGAGGTGCAAGAAAGGCAGATGGATGTGCTGTTGGATGTGTGATCCACACAGATTCACAGATATTAGGGGTTGGAAGGGAGCTAGAAGACCATCGAGTCCAACCCCCCTGCCTGAGCAGGATCACCTAGACCAAACCACCCAGGAACAGATCCAGGGGGGTCTCAAGTGTCTCCAGAGATGGAGACTCCACAACCTCCCTGGGCAGCCCCTTCCAGTCATGGGCAGACACTTGCTTCAGGCAAAGGCTGCACTGACACTGTGGAGGGCATGGTGTGAACTGAACAGGTTCAGGTTGTGAATGAGCTGAGTCCTGAAGATATCTACAGGGGACTGTAGGTCTTAAAACACCTTCCTACAGCAACGTCCAGTCACTTCTTGGTGGAGATGAATGGAGGATGCTGGATCACGATGCATCTTAAAGCTCAGCCTTGTAATTTCCCTGCCTTTGTCTTCTGAGCTAATAAAAATAGTGAATCCATATGGATGGAAGAAAAGGTAACAGACATCCTACAAAGAATGAGTAATGCCTCTTGCACCCCACACCAATCAGCACCCCCTGCTTCAGCAGCCTCTCCAAAAGAAACCCTCCTCAGCTCCGTTGAGAAGAGGATGGGGAAAAAAAAAAAAAAAGTCAGTTTATCTACTTGAGTTTTCCAGGAAACCTCTGAAAAACTTCTTCCAAGCAAACTCCTTTTCCATTGACCTAGGCTGCATTTGCAATTCCAGGCTGGCAATTAGCAGGGAGCCTCCGGGTGAATGGCATTTAACTCACAGGCTTTGAGGGACTTGTTTGCTAGACACCGAGGCTCCTGGGCAAGATGTGCAGTGATTCTGTATTTTAATGACATGTCAGAGAGATAGCCCCAGGCAGCAGAAATCCATGGACATGGGTTTCTGTGCATTTAATATTTGGATTTTTTTTTTTTTTTAGGGATTTAGGGTATTCACAAAGATTTCCTGAAAAAAATGTGTCATATTTTCCAGGTTATGAAGTTTTCACTTTTGGGAAATGAAATTTCTGTTCTCCCTCAAATCCTGGGAGACAGACTAGAAAGTGACAATGGATATGTTTGGTCTCTGTGACTTGGCAGGATTGAAAAAAACAAGTTTATTCTTCAGGAATAATGATCTTAAAAAATTCAGACCAACATAAAGACTATGGATGTGACTCTGCAGTTTCCCCTCAGTCTTTATTCCATGGCTAGTGGACTAGGATAGTTTTGCCAAGGTGCTCTGTGACATTTGGGGCTATGCTGCTGTGCACCCTGACAATTGAATTTGTTCTCATTTCAGTGTTTGTACACCCACCAGCCCAGCCTCTTGCTCTTTTCCTGCTTCATTAGTAGAAGTTTTAACTTCATCTTTTGGCAAAATCAGTGTGGATGCTGCTGGCTGAAGCACCTCAGAGAATCATTGAATCATGGAATGATTGGAAGGGACCTCTGGAGATCACCCAGTCCAACCTCCAGCCTCTCATTTAGAGCACTGCCTGGGGGTCACAGGTTTGATGCTGAGCAGAGCTTCTGTGATTAAATAAATATTCAGATGATGAGCATCTCTGTAGGGTTGTGCTAATGATGAGTGAGTCATATCATTTAGGCTAAACTGATCATGCCTTGTGTTTCTGTTTATTGAGCTAAACAGCCTTGCTTCTGCTCCTGCTCTGTGTTTGTCTAGAAATGAAGTTACAGGAGCTAAAGAAATGCTCACTCTACAGAAAAGTTTGATGGGTAACACCCAAGGGGTAGTCTGGAGGAGAATCAGACTATCAGATGGCTGCACTGTGGTTACAGGAGCAGCAAGATTGGCTTTTTTGCTTTTATTTTAAAAGACAGTAAAGCTTTAGACAAAAAAAGTCCCACTTTTACCCCTTTGAACAGGGTGATGTTGGTTTCAGCTCATGAAGCCACCCGTGGAAAGGACCATACATGGAACAGCAAGGCTGAAACAATCTCTGGCTCTCAGGTTTGCTACTTTAAGGCAGGCAAACAGCTTGTCTGAGCAACTGAAAAGAGCAGGGTGTTGTGGCATCTCTTGTCTGGTTTTTTTGCAGGTATCAGGAAGACAATTCAAAGAGCAACTTTGCTGAGTGACGTAGATTAATGAGCCCAAACTCTACTGGCTCACAACTCTTGAGGACGTGGTTTAGACATCTGAATCTCCACTGGTGTTCACCCTCCTCTTCAGGGGTTTTATTGTCATTGCTTTTCTTCTTCTAATGGACCCAGAGAGATCAGAAAGAGGAGAATCACTGAAGGACAGTTTGGTGCTTGACTCACGGGGATCTGGACAATGGGAAGATGACTAATGCAGCTATTTCAGATGTAAGAAAATGCATCCAGTAGACAGCAAGCAACTTTACCCCTGATTTCTTTCTAACAGGGCTTAGTGGCTGCATAGATCTGCAGTTTGATCTTAGCTTGAGTCTGAGCTTAGTTTGAGTTAGCTGTTTGATTTTCAAGGGATCCTTTCAAGAGCTGTGAGCAGAACAAGGCCAAATCCTTGGATGATGAACAGGATCCCTGCATGGATGGCTTTGCTCTGTAAATGACAAATGAGTCACATAATTTTGACTAATTGATCTTGTCTTCTGTATTTGTTTATTAACACAAAAACACTTGGTGCTCTTCCCACTATGCCCCTTCTAGTGAAATAAAGGTTGCAAGTAGTTAATAGTCAGGTTGGGGGATAACCAGGTGGTTTCAGATGGTTTTGTGCTCATACAATGAAACCAGCAATTTCTTTATTGTCAGGTTTGTTTTTAATTGTGACTTGTTCCTACTAGTCACAGCTTGGGGGTCACCAGAGAAAGGAAAGCTGTGGACATGTTAGTGGTTCCAAGCTTTTGGACTAGGCTTGGTGCCACCACCTCCAGGCATCTAACTGCACTGCACTGAACTTAGCAGCTGGTTGATATAAACTCCATTTTCAATCTGGATCAGTGTTTTTCTAACTCGTGACACCTTTTATTCCAGAGTTAAAACTGACAGATCTCCACTGGCCAAATGGGCATCTCACTGCAGCTTCCCATCAGCTCCCAGGCCTCGAGTGCCTGCCAGGGTTTCAGGCTGCTCAGGGATGGCAGATGAGGCACAGGCTGGTTTTGTGGCACACCATGTACTGCTCCTGATGTTGGGAGCTATGGGTGTGGGGGGACAGTTGGGTGCTCCTGGGGTGACTCAGCCCACCTGGAGGTTGAGTTGCCTCTAAGGGTGCCCAGTTTTCTTCCATATGACTTAGAAAAGCTGGGTCTACCAGGTAGGTGTACAAGGTTAGGGATAGTGATTCTGTTTTTTTTTTTCTCTTTCCAGAGACTCCTCTGGACCTGAAAAAGTCAGTATTGTGTTGAACAAGAAAAGACATGTGAGAGAAAGATATGCTCAGGTGGAAAAAACAACTTAGCATCCTTTTTTCTTGCATGTTGTTTGGCATACAGTGGTGTTTGGCAAGCACCAGAAAGTCCTGACAAAGGGGTTGTTAGAAAAATAATGGGTATCAAATAATGGTTTTCCAGTTTTGAATCTTTCTCCTCGTCCCCTCTTGAAGAGGAAACATGAACTGAAGTGGTGTGAAGTGGTGATTTATTATCCAATGCTAAAATCAACACACAAGCAAAGAAAAGCCCATGGAATGAATAGAAAAGGAAGCGTGACAATCCTCTCTGTATCTTCTCTTTCTTTTGATTCTTCCCTTCAAATCTCTGATACATTTCAAAGCTTCCAGAACCTGATTTGGTTTGTTTTCTGGGTAGCTACACCCTTCAGAAAATATAATTGCTTTTCATGATGGGACAACTGTGACCAAAGAGGTTTTCAACCTTCACAACATGTAGCATCTTTCTTAATGTGTGAAATGGTTAAAAAAAAATGTCCACACGTGGAAAGAAAAAGCAAAGCTGAGGTGTTCAGTGATAACTATAACCCTTTGTGGAGCTCAAGAAGTAGATTTAAGCAATTGTATTTAACTGCAGAAGCAGAATTAATCTCAGTATATTTAAACAGTCCTTGACAACTGAATTGGCCATCACAGGCTACTAGAAAAGAAGTTGAGTTCCATTTTTCTTCATTATTTTTTTATTTTACTTTTCTCATCAATTAATCAGTCCAGAGAATTAAAAGCATTACCATAGATTCTGAAGCTAACTGAATTAAAGGGACAGGAGCAGTTTACAAAGAACAAGCTGCACACACTCATTTTCAAATTCATATTTCTTCTGTAGATTGTGAATGGAGAAATAAAATGAGCTCTGATGCCAGGTCTATAATAAACCCAGAGAAGAACACAAAGGGAGGAGAGTGAAATACTGTAGCCCTGGCTCAGCTGGGCTGGTTTGGAACTAGAAAAGGCCAGGATCTTGGAAGCATTCACAGTAGGTTCATGTTGGCTGCTGAGGTGCCTTGAGGAGAGGATCGTGCAGCATAGAACAACATTCAGTAGGAAAGGAAATTGCAGAAAAAATCTAAAAGTGTGGTCAGAAAGGCAGTCTGAGCCTTTAAAAAATGTAAAGGAGATATGACATTGAAGGGAATTAGCAGGAATGGAATGTGTCGTGTTGCTGGGGTAGATGTGAGGGATGTTTTCCCACTGCTGGTTCCTACCTGAGTGCAGCTGTGCTCATTGCCCAGCCCAAAATCTGTTCAACCGCAGGCTCCTTGACACTAACCTTGATTCCTCTGGCATGAAAATGACTGAAGATGTGATCTAACTGGGAAAGTCCAGAGGAATTCTCTTCATCTCAGTGCTTGCTGTTACAGGGAACTTGCAACACTAAATACAATTGAACAGCCTGAGCATGAGAAGTACAACAGGAGGTAACTGTAGTCTATAGCTGCCTGTGCTCCCAGGGTGACACTCCCTCATGTAAGATGTGCAAAGCCTTTGGGGGAAGACTTCAGTGCCACGTAGCATCTTTCCAGGAGCACATTATCCATCCTCCCCTTGGTGGCCTACATTACAGCTGGACAGACAGCTCACAGGATTCTTTTTTTTCCACTGGTTTTCAATGGTTTCTTTGATGCAGAATCCCCGGCAGGTAATTTCCACCCTGCTTCAATATTGGTTTTAACAACAGGAAGAATTTGACTGTCTGAATTATTAAATAAGCCTTCAAATATTCAAGAGTTAACCTTCTTCTTCTTTTAGTTGTTAAACTCGTGTTGGAAGCACCTGGCAGCCGTGGTGGAGGGTGTCCCTGTGTGGGTAGCAGCAGGGCTGGTTCTGCTCAAAAGCAGAGCCTTCCTCCCACCCCTCTCCTGGCTGGCACAAAGGGAAGAGCTTTCTTGTCACAATATGTGACTTTGCTATTGATCATCTAGGAAACAAATCCATGCCCATGAGCCTAAAGGGTCAGGCTGATCAAAAGAAGAATAGACAGGTTGGTGTCAAGGGCTTCTTTTGCCCCCTCTCCCTTTCTGCTGCAGTTTTAACTAATGTGATTCATTAAAATGGGAAGGTAGATAAATGACAAAATCCAGTCTCATTGATAACTTCTAGTGGCCAAGTGCTATCCCTGCTGGAAACAAAGGAGCAAAGAAAAGAGCATCATCAAGGGAGAGCTAAAGAGAGCTAATGGTGTTCAGAGGTGAGGTGTCCTCACTCCCTCTCTTGGCATTGCCCACGAGGATGATGTTCCATCCCTGGAAACACACCAGGTCAGCCAGAGCTCTGAGCAACATGCTCTAGTCACAGATGTCCCTGCTCAGCGTTGGAGGGATGGACAATGAGCTTGAAAAGTCCCTTCCAACCCAAACCAAGCTGGGATGCATTCTCTGCTTCCATGTACAACTGCAATCATCACCAGTGAACTGCAGGACCAGCTGGTCACCCTCTTGCCAGAAAGTGATGGGGATGGAAAGGTGATGAATGGTTTCAAACCTGGCTGTAGAAAGGGTGTTGTTTGCCTGAGCCCAGCTGCAGCCCCTGGTTTCTTGCTGCAGAGTGATGGTGGCAAGGTACAGAAATGCCCCAAAGCTTTGTTTTCCTGCTGCCACCAGGCTGTTGAGCTGCAGCACTTCTTGGTGTCAAAGCCACCCTCAGAAATGGAGGGAGAAAGTAAATATTCAGCTCCAAGTGTCTCTATTTCTAAAGGGGGAAACAACATTTCATAAATACTCAAGTCTGCTGTTCTCAACAGCCAATTTTCTATATTGGATTCATTCCTCAAATCTACTTACTCAGTTCAGAAGACTGAAATGCTAATCTAACAAGTCCTGCAGTTTTATAAGCAGCATGTAGCTTTTCATTTCAGCTGACAGTTGCATTTAAATGACCCCGCAGCTCTAGGGCATCGAGGCAACCATTATTTCATGGTAACATTTTCATACAATAAGAAATAATTCCATGCACAATAACTCTGGAAAGGAAAAGAACGTGCATATGGGATGGCTGGTAGCAACTGTTGAATGAATTGTGTGCTCTTAGGTAAATTTGTCTACAAGCACCACAAGAAACCACTGTTCCCAGAGGCCAGATATCAACTGTGCAGGAAAACTGAGCTGTTGGTAGCAAGAGTTGCCTCTTTCCTTGGTCTGCAGAGAAGCAGTTTTTTGACCTCTGAATTTACTGACAGCAAAAAAAACAAACCACCAAACAACCCTTCTAGTTAATGACAGTTCTGGTAGATTTTTAGCATTTGCAGTTTTGGAGTCAGTGAAGAGTCTGCTCAGTGCTCCACTGAGCAGTTGTCAGTTGTTAATCAGCCAGAGTCAATTAGTGTTGTTGCTCTGGATTTGCTCAGGGTATGACAGCACCGGGTGGCTCCAGGGGACTAGAAAGCAGCTGAAAAAAATAGCAAAGAAATATTTCTAGGAATTCCTTCTGCTTCAAATTCAGGATGCTTTGGGAAAATTTCCACTCCAGTTTGTAAACTGAAAGGAATTTGATTTTAACCTTCCCAAATCACTGGCCAAAAACTCAGGGCAACTGGTTTGTCCTCAGAATGGACAACTTTGTGACAGAGGGGTGACTTACTGGGTAGGGGATTTCCCAGTAGGTGAGCATGAGACCATCCCAGTGCTTGCAAAGCACCTTTGCCTCAACTTTTTGGTCTGGTCATGTGCTGTCACTGGGCACAGTGCTACTGGGTGCTACTGGGGAATGTGAAGGGGGTCTTAAGTATGGATAATGGGCAATAATGGCAAAAAAACCCCCTCATTTCTATAAGAAGTTTGGGGTAACCTTGTCTGGGTTCTTAGATGACCTTCTGTGAGCTCAAGGTTGGACTAAAGACCTCTTAATGTTTCATCCAGTCTTAGATATTTTATGGTAGTAAGAAGGGCGGGGGGGGGGAAGGGACAATTCATGAACCTCTAGGAAGAAATATTGTGTTGAGTTTTAAATAAAATGTGAGTTGTTTCTTCATCTCAACTTTCTTCTTCCAGAGCATCAACACAACTCAAATGCTTAACTTAATTCCTTCATATTTTACAGAAATGAGCTTTCATATTTATAAAACTGGAAAATTTGGGTTTAATTTTGTTTTCAGGTTCAGCTGTTCCCCTCAGATGTATTCCACAGAGCACTGAATATATGCAGGTACACGGACAATGGCAATTCATTAACTGGATGGAGTGTGGGGACTTTGGTCTGTTTTGTTGACACTTCCTTTCATATGGAAAACCCAGCACCAGGTTTTCATCTATTCATGTTGTGTCACCTCTTGTAAAAGTCAATATGTCACTATTTTCTGTGTGTCAGCTGAGACTGATGGGAGTGCTGACTTTAAAGACAGGTCAGAAAGACACTGGGAATGAAAAAAAAAAAAAAAAGAAAGCAACAACCTTTGCTAAAGCAGAGTGATGCTAAATGTCACAGAACAAAGATTTAGATGCAATTTGGAGAGCTGACATGCAAAATGTGGACTCTGTGGAGTTCAGAGTCTTGGTTAAAACGTAACAAAGTCTGTGATATTATACCCAGATACCTTATTATTTCCTCATACCCCTCCAAAGCTCCACTCTATCTTTTAAGGCACTGAGAAGATCTCTTTTAGCAGCAGTGCAGGTCTACATCATCTAGTGCTGTTTTGCAGACTGTTGCTCAGCCTTTGCCATCAGTTGGAATTGTAGCTACTCACATCCATTTCAGGCTAGTCTCTCTTTTTACATTAGCCCATTATCCCCAAATGGATTCAGACTAAAAGTTTGGCTTAAAGCTGCTTTTGGCTACCCAGGCCATTAGAGGAGCCTATGGAGAGAGCAGAGGCACCAACTGGACGTGTGCTTCAGACCTGGGAATTCTGCTCTGGCATCAGTCCCATCTCCATTCCCTGTCTCTTGCTGTTTTGTAAAATTCATGCATTGGCATAATGGTGCAGAGCACTCCAGAAATCCATACTGCAGCTTGCCTTTAACACACAGAAACCCTAGTCTGAGAGCTCAGCTGAAGGAGCCTTATTCATACGAGTCATTGTCATCACAAAGACCTCTCCTATCCTCCCTGGGGTGACTGGGATGGAGGAATTGGGATGCAGATGTCTCTGCCTGTCACTCTCTAATGGTCACCACTTTGGAAGGATGAATTGTGAAGCAGGGTATCTGCCTGTGTACAGTTTAAGACCTGATTTTGGTCTGTTCTTTCCTGTGACCTCTATTGTTATGCCCATATTGTTACTTCAGTGCTGGAAATCAAAGGCAGGCACAGACTAAAAATACTGTGAGCCAAAAAAAAAAAGCAGCTTTAATAACTTGGTCTTACCTTTGCATTTCAAAGGATCTGTCACATCATTCGAAGAGCCACACGTTTTTGGGGATAATGCCACCTATACTAGAGCCACTATTTTATTCATACCAAAAGTTACTGATTTTTTTAAACTGAATTCAAGTGAAAAGACAAGTGAACTCTCCAGTCCAGTAATGTGCTGTAGAANTGTGTATTGGAACTGTCAGAGCATTGTTACCTGGATGTTCAGTGCCCAGTGTGCAACGAGTTGGCTGCTTTCCCCTGTGCCTGATGGAGATGTGTTCCCATCACAAACCTGTCATCACCAGTGTGGTGAACTGACAGCAGCTCTGCAGAGAGGCTCAAGGGTTGAGGAGAAGACAAATTGGAGCCTCTTGCTTCTCTCAGATGTTCCTCCAGTCTGAAGAAACTGCATGGAGGATGCAAAGCTGGGCTCCCTCCTGGAAACACACAAGTGGAGATGTTCATTGCAGGCCCTGAGGCAGCTGGAGCAGTTTTCTGGTCAGGTATGTCCTCGTTTCTTGTATATCAGACAGATTTCAGTCACTAACTCTTTCCAGGCCATCTGTTTCTCTGAGTGCTCAGGACTTTTCTTGGATTCACACACAGGTCTTGGTGCTTATAGAGAAAAAATTCTTTCACAAGGCTTCCTGGATATGAATGTGTGATTTTATGAGATATGATTTATAGGATGGTGAAGTCATTCATAGTTCTATGCTACACCTTTGGAAAGTATGAAAATACCCATTTAAAACCAAAAAATTCTGTTTTTTGCTTCTTCTGACATTCCAAGCTACTCCTGGGGAACTTTGAGGGTCTTACATCCATGATTTTAACAACTTTGATTAGCACAACAGTTTGAAGAGTGGTGAGTGACAGCTGTAATTATTTAAACGACTGCACTGTGTAGCCCCACCTTCCCTTTAATGGTTCAGAGAAGAATATATGTATCATATTAGCATAAATTAAATTTACTGTCTCATAGAAAATGCAAATCAATAAGGCTAAACTTTAAGTAGCATCCATTTAGTTTTTCGTGCAGTGCAAGGATTCTTAGCAAAGGGAAGAGGTAAACAAATCAACATAAATCTGGGAGTAATTGGAATTAATCTGTGAAGACAGAGCACAGTCCTTCTAAATGTCCCCTTTAGGGGTCTGGTTGTTTTAGGAATTCTAAATTGCTCGTTTTCTATCAGCTAGTTTTCTCAATTGTAATGTGATGCAGCTCAGATTCTTTGCTAGAAACTTTTATTTCGAGCTCTTTAGCAATGCCAGTGAACATTGAGGGTGGGAATTCCCAAAGTATTTTCAATTTCAAGACCAAGATGCAGCATCTGCTTTAAGGCTGACTGATATCTTATCTCATTGGTGGGTGATTGGTTCACTTCCCTAACCCAACAGCACTTCTCACAGCTCCAGGAGCCAACACCACATCAACATCTCAGAAGTTTGTAGCCTTCAACACTCAACCCATCCCTGTAAAATGCTGCTCTCCTGTAGAAAAAAAAAACCAACTCCTCTCAGAGCCTTGTCTTCTGGCAAGTCTGGGAAAATAAACAGGCTTTGAAGTATGCCCTGAAAGTCTTCCCAAACTGTAAGTCAACTGCGACTTTCTACAGCATGACAAGAGTTTAACATGATTCCTATGTTTATATATATATATATTTTAAGCCAGAGTTCTCTATTTATCATAGGATTTGAGAAAACAAAAGTCTCCTTCCTTTGATTACCTGGGAGAAAACATTTTACAGATGCCTCTGTAGAGTTCTAAGGGTTGTTTAAAGTCATCTGCTTTTTTAAAGATGGAAGTTCAAGGGAAATAATTTCAAAGAAGCTCAGAGGAGAGAAAGGGAAGTTGGCATATCTTCTCATTTGTGTATTCTTTACCTCTTATTTGAAAGAAGAAAAAAAAAGTTTTGTTGTTTTGTATAGAGAGAAGAACTGGAATGGAAACTGCCAGAAATTTAAATCAGCTCTGAAGGAATGAATTGTTCTATCACCTGCTGAAATCAACTGGTATTTAGGTGTTTGAAATGGGTATTTAGGTGTTTGTTGTTCTTGTAGGTATGGTTGGAGGTGGTCATTGATCTAGGAGGGCTTTTCCAACCATGATGATTCTGTGATAAATCTTCTTCATTTCAGAACTGGACATGGATATTGGTAACACGAGTGGAATTGGTTAAAGGCAGAATCTAATGATTCAACCCCTTCAACCCCCTCAACTCTATTAAAGATGCTATTCATTTGAATACAATCTCTTGGGAAAGCTCCAGCAAGACTGAAATGGTGATTAAAAAATGGTGGAGAAATGTTCTTTTGTTCATTTTAACCAGTTGGAGCTACACGTTGCCATCTGTGCTCAAAGTGCTGCTCTGCCATCATTAGCCTTTATCTGAGAGTGATGGAAATGCTTAATAGAAGAGATTTTCTAGAGCTGGAATATAATTTCTAGCTGTAATTTGCTTTCCTAATGTGCAGGTAACATTTCTGGAACAGAAGTTGTCAGAGGATTCTGCAATTCCCCTTTGCCAGGAGTCTCTTGGCCTTTGAAACAGCCCTTCTGGGGGTTTACTGCTTCTCTTCAGGGGTCCATTTAGGAACAAATACTGCAAAAAGGCTGCACCTTCACTGAAAAAAAATGATTCTTTGACTCCTCCACTGAAAAACAGAACATGAAACAACAGTGTGAGGCTTTATAAACAGTCTGCAAGAGGTCTCTCTGGTCATTTCTGCTCAGAACATGATCTTAAATCATCCAATGGGATTGAGCTCACAAAAATAAGAAAAAAGCTTTAATTAATTCAAAGAAATAGATGGATAGCCTTTCCTTTTCCATTACCATGCCTCCACTTCCCTGATCTGTGGCACCTCCTGAACCATTGGCAGCAATATGACACGATGATTTCAAACAGGATGAAGTGATTATATTCTCTAATTTAGAACACAGCTGCATCATGGGAAAGCAGATTATCAGACAAAATGGTGTGTCAGCTTTATTCAGGAGAAAGGAGAATTGTATAGATTATTTTTCCTTCAGGTCTAATATCTGCTGTTCACAGCAAGTGACTGTATTTTCGGCTTGGTCATAGCTCATTTTCTTTCTTTTTTTGACATATTTTTCCTGATTTTCATCAAAATATCCTCTGTTGTTATATTATTTATTAAGTCAAGTTCCTTCTTAACACAGTCTCTCACTTTCATTTATTTGTGTCTTCAACTAGCACCACTTCTTTATTTTTTTTCCAATGTATTTAGGGCTCAATGACTTAAGAATCCTCTCCAGAATGCTTAAATGGAAGCATTTGACAGCTCATTTTAGTCCTCTCTAATCTAATCTTCTCCAGCCTGCACATAAGATCCATGCTCCCCTGCACCTCTTGTCTAACAGCCTGGATCAAGCCAGACCCTCTCTGGATTGAAGTTGTTGAAAGGACAGAGCAGCATGAAATGCCTTTGACAAACATGAAATAATTTATGATGACGATCATAACAGCAATTTAAGAATGGGAGGTTTCCAAAGATCATCCTTAATTCATTTACTGAATTGTATCAGCAGACCAATATCCAAAGAGGTTGTTTTTCCTTAGTGTCCTCATTGCTCAGTGTCTTCCTGACTCTTAGAGCTCCCATCTTTGCCCTCTTGCATTTGATGGTTGATCAATATTATCAGAAACCCGATCTGGTTGCCATTGAAAGGACTGCAAAAACTTTCTTTGTTTTGACTGGAAACACGACCAGCCTCAGATTTTTGTCTTTTAATTAACGAGAGGTTTTAAAGATGAGGCTCATTATATCTGGCTTCATTTGATCTGCAGAGTGACCTTTGCTGGTGAGCTCAGGGATGTGCTGCCGAACCCTCTCCGTGGGGTCGGAGTGAGGCAGCAGTGGAATAAAATCCAGCTCTGAGGATGTCCCAAGAAGAAGAAAGAATAAGGCTAATTAGATTACTTTCTGGCAGCATTTAATCTTTTCAAATTAATGGAGATTTGTTTTCCATCTCCCTTCCCTGGTGGTTTCTCCCCGAGCCATTCACCGTCGGCGTATCCTTTGTAGATGTTGTTCCCAAGGCTGAGTGAAAACCCTGGTGGAAAAGTCTCCCCAGCAGACTTTGCTAATCCACTTTTGCAGATTCATGTCTGAACTGAAGGGCGGGATCTGTCCACCCAGCCTACCCAGCATCCTCCCTGCCATTTTCAATACACCTTCAGATAATCACTGGTCCCAAAGAAAGGATTAGTGAGTCATTTCTTAAGATGAGCTCATCTTCTTGCAATCCCTTCTCAATGAATCTTTGAAATTAAGACAAATGTTATAAGGAGGGGATTTAATTAACCACGTCGGGTTTTTAGTGTTTATTTCCTCTTAGGTTGGGTGTGGGATCTCTGCTTGCTAAAAATCTGTGGAGATGATTCCATTTCTCTTGCCATCTTTTCATCTCACCCCTATGAAATATTTAAACTTGCAATATTTAATAATAATGAAGAAGATGGAGATTGGAGCTCCCAGCAACTTAAGGAAAATTCTTTCATTTCAGGCAGTGAGCTTTAAAGTTACAAAAATCAACATTCTCTTGTTTCCTTCAAGGTGATGTTTGTTGCTGCCCCTTTGTATTGAAATGAATTTGATTTTTTACGTTCTTACTATCTTTCAGACTTGCTGACTACAAGATCTGGATTTTCCCTGATCAATTTGGATATAAAATGCTATTTTTTAGGTTGTTCATTTTTGGGAGCTGGGTTTGGGAGTGACCTCAGCCGATGGTGCTGGTAGGTAACAGTATGAAACCTGCAGTTACTGAAAATCCAGTTGTGGGTGTGAAAATTACACAGCAAATGATGCTGGAGATCTAAAAACACAGCCAAGGTCCTCAAAATCCCTCTGCTGTCTTAAGCTGGTCTAGGAATTTGGTGGTGTTGGGTTAATTATTGGACTCATTTTTCCTAAGGGTCTTTTCCAACCTAGTCAGGCACAAACAGGCTGCCCAGGGAGGGGGTTGAGTCCCCATCCCTGGGTGTGTTTCAGGGTTGCTTGGATGTGGTTTTGAGGGATATGGTTTAGGAGTGAACTTTGTAGAGCAGGGCTGATGGTTGGACTTGATCCCAAGGGGTTTTTCCAACCTGAATGATTCTATGTCCCTAATTTGAAATGCACTAATGGTTGTGCCTATCAGGAA
Source organism: Ceyx cyanopectus (assembly GCA_013401355.1). Classification (NCBI taxonomy): domain Eukaryota; kingdom Metazoa; phylum Chordata; class Aves; order Coraciiformes; family Alcedinidae; genus Ceyx; species Ceyx cyanopectus. The sequence continues at coordinate 32,857 of VYZU01075908.1, read as the reverse complement.
TGGGTTTCTTGTCTTCCCTTTTCTCTCTCCCCTCTTCCTTTCTCATCTTTTTGTGCTTATTCTATTTTCTTTCACGAAATGCTTAAAAACAGATCATTACACCAAGATAAGGCTCCTCTGAGTCTCTTTTTTATCACCTCCAAACTCTTTAAAAGTAAAACATATGTAGGTACTGAAGGTTGTTCCTTTAGAAGAAACCTTCTTTATTACAGCTCTGAGGCAGAAACACGTTGTAGAGTTTCCTTCTACTTCTGGTTTCTTGTTTGCTCTGCTTTATGTTCATTTTAAATTAGGAATGTAAAAATAGCAAATGTCTTCATTTTGTTTATGCTAATTTCATCAGTATGTAGGGCAACTTTCTTCCACGTTTCATGGCTTCATTTGATATCTTAGTCAACGTTTTACTCTTTGATCTTTTCTGGTCAGCAACAGAAGTAGCTTTGGTAGCAATCTATCTGTTCCTTGCTAATAAATCTCATTATGGGGTTTTCCTGAAGGCTCAGAAAATCTGCAGTGGCCAAGAGAACACCACTAAAAGGAGGTAATGGGAACATCCTGGAATGCATTCCCTGTCCTGGTGCAATTCCTGTCCTCCCTCCACTCAAAAGAGCACTGGAAAAAAAAAAAAAAAAAAAGAAGAAAAATGTCTGAAAGTTTCCTTTTTTTTTGGTAAACTTTGTTTCTCCCTGCCTGGCAGGAGGGAGAAGCAGCTAATGTCTCCCTGCTGAAAGCATTAACTGATTGCATTGTTGCTTGAGCACAGCAGCTGTCCTTATACATTTAGACTCCCAGTGACAACAAAATTAAGGCAGCCTCCCCTTCTGTCAGGCAATAAAATGATTTTCTCAACTTCTTTATTTCTTCTGAGAACTTCTTAGTGCCTGCCTTTCCCTGGCTGCAGTGAGAACCCATCATAACGAAAGGGAACCTTTTACTCAGTGTTTTCAAAGGAAAACCAAAAACCAACCCAGATTCCAGTGTTCCTCGTGGACTGGTTTCCCCCACTTTTCCATTTGCTTGAAGTTCATTGATGTGAGTGGGTGTTTAATCTCATTTATGCCACCAATGCCATGCTCAGGGGTTGCCTCATTGTTTTCTGGTATCTGATGAAATGGATCTTGCTTTGACAGCAGCACAGAATCACAGATGTTAGGGGTTGGAAGGGAGCTAGAAGATCATCTAGTCCAACCCCCCTGCCAGAGAGGATCACCTAGACCAAGTCACCCAGGAATAGATCCAGGCAGGTCTTGAGTGTCTCCAGAGAAGGAGACTCCACTTCCCTGGCAAGCAGGAGGTGCTTCTTCATGGTCTGAAAGAGTTAAATTTTGAACCTGGAAGCGTCCTAAAGCTTTCTGCTAGGTGGTGAAGCTCAGCCAGTATCCACACTGTTCCTGCCAGGCTTTCCATGTGCTGAATTTTCTGCCCAGATCTAGAGGAGGCACAGTGCCCGTGGTCTCCTGGAGGCAGAGCAGGAGCAGGCTTGGAATGACAAAGCAACTCAACCAGCCCCATGTTGCTTTTCAGTAATTTTATACCTTTTTTTTTTTCAAGGCCAAGAGCTTTGTCTCACCAAAAGAGTTGGGCTTTTTCTTTTTCATTTTGCCCTTTGTAGCAGACAATAAAGTGACAATGAGGCCATCTTTGAGAAATGTGTAAAAGTCCCACATAGATTCCCCTGCCAGGATCTTAGGAGGACATAGAAGCATAACTTGCTAAGAAAAACACTTTCCATTCCATCTTTTCCTATTTCAATGACCTATTTTGGATACTTCTCTTCAAGCAGGCAATAAAAGAGTAATAGGAATTGAAGTCAGTGCTGCTGAGTAGCTGAAGTGTCTTTCTATTATGATTATCTATCTATATTCTCAGCTTCTGTATATATATATATATTTAAATTTAAGTGTGCATTGTTTTGAATGAGAAAATAACTTCTCAATCTTTTTATAACTTCTTTTGACCACTTCTGTTTGTGTCTCTTTACATACAGTTGTTAGTTCCAGCTCTATACTCTAAAAGCACCAACTCTAGTAGAACTTATAGATTACAGGGGGAAAAAAANAAAACCAACCCAGATTCCAGTGTTCCTCGTGGACTGGTTTCCCCCACTTTTCCATTTGCTTGAAGTTCATTGATGTGAGTGGGTGTTTAATCTCATTTATGCCACCAATGCCATGCTCAGGGGTTGCCTCATTGTTTTCTGGTATCTGATGAAATGGATCTTGCTTTGACAGCAGCACAGAATCACAGATGTTAGGGGTTGGAAGGGAGCTAGAAGATCATCTAGTCCAACCCCCCTGCCAGAGAGGATCACCTAGACCAAGTCACCCAGGAATAGATCCAGGCAGGTCTTGAGTGTCTCCAGAGAAGGAGACTCCACTTCCCTGGCAAGCAGGAGGTGCTTCTTCATGGTCTGAAAGAGTTAAATTTTGAACCTGGAAGCGTCCTAAAGCTTTCTGCTAGGTGGTGAAGCTCAGCCAGTATCCACACTGTTCCTGCCAGGCTTTCCATGTGCTGAATTTTCTGCCCAGATCTAGAGGAGGCACAGTGCCCGTGGTCTCCTGGAGGCAGAGCAGGAGCAGGCTTGGAATGACAAAGCAACTCAACCAGCCCCATGTTGCTTTTCAGTAATTTTATACCTTTTTTTTTTTCAAGGCCAAGAGCTTTGTCTCACCAAAAGAGTTGGGCTTTTTCTTTTTCATTTTGCCCTTTGTAGCAGACAATAAAGTGACAATGAGGCCATCTTTGAGAAATGTGTAAAAGTCCCACATAGATTCCCCTGCCAGGATCTTAGGAGGACATAGAAGCATAACTTGCTAAGAAAAACACTTTCCATTCCATCTTTTCCTATTTCAATGACCTATTTTGGATACTTCTCTTCAAGCAGGCAATAAAAGAGTAATAGGAATTGAAGTCAGTGCTGCTGAGTAGCTGAAGTGTCTTTCTATTATGATTATCTATCTATATTCTCAGCTTCTGTATATATATATATATTTAAATTTAAGTGTGCATTGTTTTGAATGAGAAAATAACTTCTCAATCTTTTTATAACTTCTTTTGACCACTTCTGATTGTGTCTCTTTACATACAGTTGTTAGTTCCAGCTCTATACTCTAAAAGCACCAACTCTAGTAGAACTTATAGATTACAGGGGGAAAAAAAACCCAACAAACCCAACTACAGCACCAGGCTAAATCATCCAAATTTGCCACAGCAGGATCTTTCACCTATTTTCTGAAACATTTAGTTTCATTTTTTTCCTCTCAATCTGACCCTTGCAGCTCAGTATTGGTAATTAGCCCCCTGCTTCTTCTGTAGCTACTAAAAACTGGGGAAAAATAAATGTTTCCATTTTAAACCATTATTGCAGAGGCACAGCCGTGGAACACTGGAGACTCACTCATGATGGAAGGGCAATTTTCATAAAATGACACTCTGGCACTTGGGTTCTAGCCCTCAGAATTAAGAACAGTATATTTTCTCTTTTTTTTTTTTTTAATGAAAATTTAAGGTGGTATTACATCTGTGGTTTCAGAGTATGAACTTGGCTGCTGAAACCTCAGCTTGAGATGCTGTCATCATAAAATCCCTTCTAGAAAACCCTCCCTTTTGAGATAATAAAAATCAGTGGTAATGTAAGCAAAGGAAAAGTCTTTGGGAACATGATTTCTCCTCCAGTGGTACCCAAAGGAAACGAAGTCTGTATGGAAGGATGGCCAAGGGATTAACTTCTTTTTTGGAAGGAATTGTTCTTCTGAGGGATCTGCAAAGTTATTTACCACCACACACAGTCCTAACAGTGCCTGGGAGCTTTTCAGAGCAGCTCAACAAAATACCCCCCTAATCACTGCAGCTATGCCACTCAAAATGGAAATTCCAGTGTTGAGAATCCAACCACAACAAAAAAATCAGCTGCTACATGGCTGTTCAGTTCTGAACTGGCTGCAGACAGATTCAATTAAGCACATATTTCATCACATGAGTGAAAGTCAAAATCAGGCAGGAGTTTACCAAACCCTCCAAGGAAGAATTGCACCTTGCTGGCTATGAAACTGCTTCTTCTTCAATCTATGGATTGAAATTTAGATCTTATTTTCCTTTTTCTACAAGGGATGTAGTAGATATTCACAGTTAAACACAGAATGTTAGGGGTTGGAAGGGAGCTAGAAGATCATCTAGTCCAACCCCCCTGCCTGAGCAGGGGCACCTAGACCAAGTCACCCAGGAACAGATCCAGGTGGGTCTTGAGTGTCTCCAGAGGAGACTCCACAACCTCCCTGAGGTTGACTGAGAACTTAATCCTACACTGATACCATTGCCATCTCATCCAGTTTTCTTCTGCAATTGGATGTTTTTCTTTAAGCTTCAGCTGCTTGTATCAACCAGTTGTATAAAGCACTTATAAAAATCTTAGCTATTAAAATGATTGCCTGTTTTGGGTAGCAGTTGTGTGGAGTTTTTCTAGTGTTTTAAGTGTTTCAGCTCATTGCTGTATGTGCAGCACATCCCACCCCCCCTGACAGCCCGAGGTACAGAGTGATTTCCAGAGGACACTGAAACAGCTCCTAGAGAATCAGGAAAGATCTGGTGGTGTCCACTGGCTTAGCTTGAAGACTCCCTGATTCCCCTGCCTCTCTCTTCTGCACTTCTGAGGATGCTCAGAGATGAATCTGGAAATAGTGTTGCTTTTTTAGTGAGTTTTATTTTGTTCCCCCTTTCCTATAAAGGTTTTATCTACTCCACTCTTGACTTGATGCCATTTTGCTTTAGAAATTCTACTCAACTTCGACTTTTCTTGGAGCACAAAGGCAACCTGAGAGCCCTTAAAAGACACGATTAAAATGTCTATTTCCATGCCTTTCAAAGCCTCTGGAAATAGATATTGTATTCCACATCATCACTGTAAATAGCATTTTCTCTTCAGGAAATAATCTTAGTCTGTTCTTCCAGTGGTGTGAATATTCAAAANTTTTTTTTTTCAAGGCCAAGAGCTTTGTCTCACCAAAAGAGTTGGGCTTTTTCTTTTTCATTTTGCCCTTTGTAGCAGACAATAAAGTGACAATGAGGCCATCTTTGAGAAATGTGTAAAAGTCCCACATAGATTCCCCTGCCAGGATCTTAGGAGGACATAGAAGCATAACTTGCTAAGAAAAACACTTTCCATTCCATCTTTTCCTATTTCAATGACCTATTTTGGATACTTCTCTTCAAGCAGGCAATAAAAGAGTAATAGGAATTGAAGTCAGTGCTGCTGAGTAGCTGAAGTGTCTTTCTATTATGATTATCTATCTATATTCTCAGCTTCTGTATATATATATATATTTAAATTTAAGTGTGCATTGTTTTGAATGAGAAAATAACTTCTCAATCTTTTTATAACTTCTTTTGACCACTTCTGTTTGTGTCTCTTTACATACAGTTGTTAGTTCCAGCTCTATACTCTAAAAGCACCAACTCTAGTAGAACTTATAGATTACAGGGGGAAAAAAAACCCAACAAACCCAACTACAGCACCAGGCTAAATCATCCAAATTTGCCACAGCAGGATCTTTCACCTATTTTCTGAAACATTTAGTTTCATTTTTTTCCTCTCAATCTGACCCTTGCAGCTCAGTATTGGTAATTAGCCCCCTGCTTCTTCTGTAGCTACTAAAAACTGGGGAAAAATAAATGTTTCCATTTTAAACCATTATTGCAGAGGCACAGCCGTGGAACACTGGAGACTCACTCATGATGGAAGGGCAATTTTCATAAAATGACACTCTGGCACTTGGGTTCTAGCCCTCAGAATTAAGAACAGTATATTTTCTCTTTTTTTTTTTTTAATGAAAATTTAAGGTGGTATTACATCTGTGGTTTCAGAGTATGAACTTGGCTGCTGAAACCTCAGCTTGAGATGCTGTCATCATAAAATCCCTTCTAGAAAACCCTCCCTTTTGAGATAATAAAAATCAGTGGTAATGTAAGCAAAGGAAAAGTCTTTGGGAACATGATTTCTCCTCCAGTGGTACCCAAAGGAAACGAAGTCTGTATGGAAGGATGGCCAAGGGATTAACTTCTTTTTTGGAAGGAATTGTTCTTCTGAGGGATCTGCAAAGTTATTTACCACCACACACAGTCCTAACAGTGCCTGGGAGCTTTTCAGAGCAGCTCAACAAAATACCCCCCTAATCACTGCAGCTATGCCACTCAAAATGGAAATTCCAGTGTTGAGAATCCAACCACAACAAAAAAATCAGCTGCTACATGGCTGTTCAGTTCTGAACTGGCTGCAGACAGATTCAATTAAGCACATATTTCATCACATGAGTGAAAGTCAAAATCAGGCAGGAGTTTACCAAACCCTCCAAGGAAGAATTGCACCTTGCTGGCTATGAAACTGCTTCTTCTTCAATCTATGGATTGAAATTTAGATCTTATTTTCCTTTTTCTACAAGGGATGTAGTAGATATTCACAGTTAAACACAGAATGTTAGGGGTTGGAAGGGAGCTAGAAGATCATCTAGTCCAACCCCCCTGCCTGAGCAGGGGCACCTAGACCAAGTCACCCAGGAACAGATCCAGGTGGGTCTTGAGTGTCTCCAGAGGAGACTCCACAACCTCCCTGAGGTTGACTGAGAACTTAATCCTACACTGATACCATTGCCATCTCATCCAGTTTTCTTCTGCAATTGGATGTTTTTCTTTAAGCTTCAGCTGCTTGTATCAACCAGTTGTATAAAGCACTTATAAAAATCTTAGCTATTAAAATGATTGCCTGTTTTGGGTAGCAGTTGTGTGGAGTTTTTCTAGTGTTTTAAGTGTTTCAGCTCATTGCTGTATGTGCAGCACATCCCACCCCCCCTGACAGCCCGAGGTACAGAGTGATTTCCAGAGGACACTGAAACAGCTCCTAGAGAATCAGGAAAGATCTGGTGGTGTCCACTGGCTTAGCTTGAAGACTCCCTGATTCCCCTGCCTCTCTCTTCTGCACTTCTGAGGATGCTCAGAGATGAATCTGGAAATAGTGTTGCTTTTTTAGTGAGTTTTATTTTGTTCCCCCTTTCCTATAAAGGTTTTATCTACTCCACTCTTGACTTGATGCCATTTTGCTTTAGAAATTCTACTCAACTTCGACTTTTCTTGGAGCACAAAGGCAACCTGAGAGCCCTTAAAAGACACGATTAAAATGTCTATTTCCATGCCTTTCAAAGCCTCTGGAAATAGATATTGTATTCCACATCATCACTGTAAATAGCATTTTCTCTTCAGGAAATAATCTTAGTCTGTTCTTCCAGTGGTGTGAATATTCAAAAAGGAAGGCTTAAAGAGATAGATGCCAAATAAATTAAAATGAGCTAAGGGAAGATACTTTAGAAATATTGGAAGCATTATTTAAAGCAGTTAATATTTTTACTGCCTCGTGAATGCTAATCTCTGGGAAATCTCAGGTAGCAAATATAGGTTTAATTCTCAATTTAGTTATCACAATCTGGAACTGTAAATTAATTTCAGTGCTATAAAAAGTAATAGAGACGTTTATTTTCTTAAACAATCTGGCTTATTCAGCTGCAGACTAAATCTGAATTAATGGTCCTGGTATGCTGAATACAAAATTAGTCATCATGTGAAATGCAAGTAATGATAATATCTTCTGCAAGAGTTATAATGCTGGGGTCCAACTTTTTCTCATTAATATGCTCCATTACTATTAAAAAAAAATGATACTGAGCTTTCTAGCTGGCACTTGAGTGTTTTTCTGGTGGCTTCTCAGTAAAAAAATGACACCTTAGGCAGCATCAGTAGAGCCTAAGTGTCATTCTTTCCTTTGGGGATGCATTAAATGGAGAATTTTAGTGCCTATTTTATTTCTGTGATCAAGAATCTGGCTGAAGTGAAACCTTAGAAAAAGTGACTGGATGGGACATCCAAACTTCAGTCTGGACAGTTGAACAGAGTTGTTATTCACAGAACATAGAAACAATAAGGGTCAGAGATGAAACTCCAGTGTTGTGCCTGGTTCAGGAGCCACTGGCACTGCCCTGCCCCTGAAAATTAGTTTCTTTGGTTGTAGACTGAGAGCTCATATAGATGTATTTTTCCACAAGTACCAAGCTATGAGACAAGAAGCTGTCCAGAGGAGTGAAAATATGCTCAAAAATAGAAAGTGAAGAGCATCAGAGGCTATGGAAGGTGTGGAAGGAGCTGTGAGAAGTGGCTTCCAGTGTTTGATCTGGTTGTGAATCAGAAACCACCCAGAAACCTTTCATTTTACTCTTTTTTTTCCTGTATTGCCAGAGATGCATTGCTTGGTTTCTCTCCCTAACAGCATCCACTGCCTTCCCCACAAGGGTCCCAGCATAGTGGGGTGATGCTGGACATCCAAAACCTGGTGGAGGAGGGAGGGTGGAGTTCATCCCTCACACCAAGCCCCCCATGGTGAGCTCAGCCCATCCCTGCCTCTGCCAAGCCCTTCGTGCTCAAAAGGTTATTTGAGAGCTCTTCCAAACCTGAAGTGAATCTCTTCTCTACTTGTGGCATTAAACAAAAGGCAAAGCAAATAGCAAAGCAAGAAAGAACAAACTCTCCAGCATGAAAGATGAAGGGTTTTAATGTGAGAGCTTGCAGAGAAACCTGTCCCACCTCTGTGGTCCTCCCTGAGCCAGTCCCTTCATGGTGGGTGGTGTCTGAAGGCTGTTGGTCTGTGTTTTGTCAATACACTGAGAGGGGTTGGAATTGGTGCTGAGCACCTGCTGATGGTCTGTATTTTGTCAATACACTGAGAAGGGATGGAATTGGTGCTGAGCACCTCCTGATGTGTTTGCTCTGGCAGCAGCTGATGCCCAGAGCAGAGCCAGGGAGGCTGGACTGGGGAGTCCTGGGACAGTGGTGACATCTTCTGCCAAGAACATGGACCCCTTCAAACACTTTTACACCCCGAGGTGTTTCTGTGGTGAAAGTAAAAAGTTTTGTGTTCACCAGCATTTATTTTGTTGTCTTTATTTTGAGCTAAGGAGCCTGAGTAAGAAACACAGAGGGAAAATCAGGATGCTTTCCAAAGAGCACTAGCATCAATTTAAATCTCCAAAGTTGCAGTGGACTATATAAAGATTTATTCATCTAAATATTTGCAAAATATTGACTGTGTGTGTAAGCAGTCAGGCCTGAGAGATCATCTGCAAAAGCAAAGCTTGAATTAATCACTTCTTCTCATGCATTAATCTTTGCAGATTTAAAATAAAATATGTAGGAGATATTTGTGGGTATTTTTTTTTTTCCTGTGTTTTTGGTAATTTCATTCTACAATTAAAATTATTTCTGCTCAACAGTTGTCATCTAGAAGGTAGAAACAAAAAACTCAGGGTAAGCAGCCAAAGTGTGGCTGGGAACAAATGTTTTGGAGCAGGGCTGGCTGCCACCTCCTCAAGCCCAAGGTGCAAAACTCCCCTGGGGAATAACCTCAAGAGCATCTCATGGCTCTTTTGGTTTAAACAGCTCTAGGGAAGACAGAAAATCTGGTTAGGAGGATTTGGCAGTGCCTGGTCCCTGTAAAAACAGAGTTGTATCACAAGAACAAAGAAAAAGAAAATGTTATTCATTGAAAAAACCACCAATATAATTTAGTATTCTACCAAAGAAATGGTCTTAAAATTTTGGTTCCAAAAGTCTGTCTTGCATTGTCAAAATGCAAAGTATTATGCTGAACATTAAATAAATGTTAGAACATTAAAAAACTCTTTGCTAAAAAATATATCATTTTAAAGTTTCATTCCCAAACAGAAACTATCCCAAACCCCAGAATGCACTAAAAAAACCCCATTTTTTTGCAGCCTCAACAAGGACCTACATTTCTGAGAGCTCTTTAAGAGCACGAAGGCATCCCCATTTCTGTCTGAGAGTCCCTGTGAACTAGCAGCAAATTGGTCACCAGCAAATTGCTTTAATGAAGACTTTCTGTAGAAAAATAGGAGGGTTTTTTCGGGTACTTAAACGTCAAAAGAAATGTCATGAAACCCAAGCAGCTCTGCTAAAGCAGCAGATCATGTGTTTCCCAGGCTGAAATTTCCCACCTTCAGAGGTTTTTTTTTTCTGCCAGTGCCTGTTTGGCCAGGGGATGCTCGGGCAGCATCCTGGCCACCTTGACTGATGCCAAAAGATTTATTAAACACTGAATATTGCACTGATTAAAAACCAATGGCATCGTTTGGCCTGGGCTGTTTAATTTTATTAAATGCCAAGGTATGTACCAGCATAGCTTGGAGTGCTTCTGAATCAATACATGCTGGCAGGCATATTTTATTTCAAGTTGTGATCTGCCACAAAGTGGCCCGTGCTATAGTCAATGTCTTTAATTTAAGGAAAAAAAAAAAAAATAAATCCATTTATAAGGCTGGCAGGATGGTGAGCAGCAGCCATGATTTTCTTTCCTATGTGCCTTTCAGTGGGTTTATGGAGATGCCAGGAGTGTTTATCATTTTATCTCCTCCTAACAACTAATAAGTGAGAGAGCCAGTGGTGTGTTTATATCAGGGTGTATTTATGGGAGAACTCTTCCAGAGACTAGGAGGGGTTAGTGGGGAAGGAACACACATCCCTAGTGCAGAGAGATGGTTGGGATGTGGGGATGCAGTGCCAAAGCTAAACCAGACAAACCACTACAGGCTCTAGATACCAATCCCTGCTGCTATACACTGCCCACTGTTGCAGAATCACTCTTATTTTTCTTCTCAGGGACAGAGGGAAGAAACTCAATGTATTAATCTCATTACACAGCTCTCTACTTTCTGCCCCTTATATATGTGTGTTTGTGCTTAAATATAAGTTATTACCTTTTATTTCTCATTTTATTTTCACTATATATTTTAAAAATATCTTTTTTCACCAGCTCCTCTGTGCATGCCAAGGATGGGTGCATGCAGGTTGTGCTCCACTCACTGCACCTACTGCTGGGGACCACTGGGGCAGCCCAGCCTGCAGTGATTTTGGACCTGTCTATTTAATTTTTGGAGATAGAAATTCATTCTGAGAAAAAGAGTGAAACCTCATCCATAAAACCAAAGCATTCTCTGCATTAAATGTATTACTTAATGGAAGAAACTTCATCTTTTGCCCATACAGTATCTCTCTTCTAACAGATGATTGTGATACTTGGTTATGGGGAGAGAGGCATGTGTATATTAAACAGGAGCAAATGGATTATTTTATGATTTAGACTTTAAGAGAAATTCCCCAAAGCCTTGTGAAACTGGGAGAATTGTGCTGTTATAAAGTATCTTTGAACTGGAACAGTGTGGGTGATCATAGATGCTTCTCTACAGAAGCTATTTATAAATCTATAATAATTTTGCTTTACATGCTTCACTAGATAGCACATATATACAAATATATAAATAAATATACATAATAATAAATCGAGTAATACTGACTTGCAAACTGTATGCAGAACAGATTACATAAAATAAGTTTCATCTTCTAGACAATTCTCAAATGTCTTACTGCTGTAAATGAGAACGAAAACCAGCGTGGTTGTGAGAAAAACATTCTTTTTGAAAACATTAGGAAGTCCTCTTTATTTCCAGTAATGTTGGAGGAATGTTATTATTTGCTAATGTAAAGTATAACTGCATGTGTCTGTCTGTGGGGGTGCACCTCTGTGCAAGCTGGAGTGGGAGAGGGTGTAAACAACACACATAATTCATTATAAACACAACAAAACCACTAAGTCAAATGTTTACATGAAGCCAAACAGTGCTTGCATTATGAGGAGAAAAAAAAAAAAAGAGAAACAGAGCCACTGAAAAAAACACATTCAGCTTAATTCTGAGTCACTGGAAACTAGATATCTCTTGAAAAACAGCACAAATCAGCACGTACCTGTTAATGTTTTGCTGCGAGGAAACGATGTTTTCTGATGGGAAATTGTCTCACCAAACATTTTCCAAACAGCTTGAGCACGAATGCTGCCAATTGTCATTGTGTGGGAAAGTGAAGGAGATCTTTTATTTCAGCTCCAATTCCAGTGCTGTGCAGGAAAGTGGCCTCTTTAATAGAAGTCTTTGAATGGGAGAAGTGGTGGTGAGGAGCGTGGCTGCTAATGGGACAATAGCCCTGATGGTCTCCTGCCCCTCTCCTGACCTTAGGAAGCAAAAGCATTGTTATGAATTCCTACTCAGTAATATGGTGTTGCTTCAGATAGCCTCATAAAATCAAATCATGATTGAGCTGCCAAATTTCTGGGTGCTTGGAGGTGATCATTGCTTTCTCATTTGATTTCATTCTTTTTTTTTTGTTAGTTTTTTTAGGAAAACCTGCCAGCTAGAGCAGAACTTTTCTGTAACTGCCCACCTTACTCTTTTTCTCTTTTCCCAGGGTTTCAGTCATTGATCCATCTCACTGATGTTCCTGTATATTTGCTGTAACTCAGCCACAGTGGCATCTGAAGCAGGTTTTGGCTTTGAGGGCTCATCTAAAACCAGAGGAACTGGCTTCAGCACTGCTTGGTGGCTGGTGTCATGGGAGAGGGGCTGACAAAGTTCATGCTGTGTCTTTCACTGAGGAATTAGAAAGTTTTCTCTTTTTCTTTTCTTATTTGTTTTAGTATATCTTCATCTGGCCTTTCGTGAGCCTTTTCCTTCCTGCTCTGTTATGGCCCCTGTGAGCTGTGCAAGATTCTCCAGAAGTGTTAATTCCATTTGAAATTTGTCATCATAAAAGAAGTCTTGAATCCTCAGCGGGGGGCAAAAAAGTTTCAGTATTAGATAGATGGGTTTGCTTTCTTTGTTTGTTTGGTTTTAAATTCTTTAGAAATCCTGCAGGATAGATTTGAAGCCTGGGCTGACAGAGTACCTCAAAACAGAGAGAATTCACCCATGAGAGTATCTGCCTTTGAAGTTAATTCAGTTTTCCAAGCTCCTAATTAAACAGAGAAGTTGGAGGAAGCCATGATACTTTACATGGACAACAGAGTGGATCTGGTGTCATGAACCAGGTAATTGTTTGAAGATGAACTTTTCTTGGCCAGGGTGGCCTGAGAGAACAACTCCACCAGGAGAACAGCTCAAAGCTGATGTGATGTAACCAGCCAAATGTTTCAGGGGCACAGAATCCTTTCCTCAGTTTGGCAAAACTTCAGTGCAGTCATGATAAACAGCAGCTATATCTGCTTTTTGACACTGTAAAGCCACATTCTTATGCCAGAGCTGGCTAGCAGAGGTGCTAGGAATACCTTGGACTTTTCTGCAGATAGGGCACTTCCTAACACAACTGGAAAGAGAGCAACACTTCCTCAAGCTCTTCCTTATTATGAGCCCATCTGAAGCTCCCAATCTCTTGCTGGATGAAGAAGACAGAAATATCAGCATTAGAAACAGCAACAAGCTCTGAAAGATGCACCTGCCAGTTGAAGTCAGCAGAATGAAAAGCACTTTAATCCTCTTCTTTAAATTCAAGTGCCTGCCTGTCTTTTTACCATCCACCTTGTTTCCTCGCTAAGATGGTGGACTGGATTTAACCCAGCCAGGGTAATATTGTAGGGGTGAAGCCTTCTAACTTCTGTCCTCCACTCTGTATCAGTGTTTGTCTCCTAGTTTTCTCTGCTAGATGCAGGAATACAAAAAAATACTTCTAACTCAGCCTGTGGATGATTTTTATCAGCTCATTTTAGTCAATAAAGAAAGAAGTCAATCACTCTTGGAAAATAGCACTTTCCAGTACTGGATGTACCCAGGCAGTACAATCGCAGAATAAATCAATAACCACATTAATCAATATGATGTAAACTGCTGATCTCTGTGGATAAATTGTAGTGGCGTAAGAAGGCTTTCAAATAAATTCTAAGCCCACTCAAACTGCATAAGGTTTTAAATTTACTAAGGCCAGTGGAACATGTGAAAGATTGGTGCTGTTTCTCTTTAAAATCTCTGGGATAGCAGGGCCTCAGAATAATGTAATTAAATCACACTAGCAGTGCTCAAACGCTCTTTACACACCAAGTCTGCTTCAATGAAAGCCACAGAAAATATCTTTTAACTCAAATCTGTCAGCAACAGGAGGTTTCTGGCACCTTGTGCTGCCTCAGGAAGAAAGACCGGGCTGGATAGGAATAGGTGCACAGGGAAGGCTGAGCTGCAGCCTGGTTATTTAAGAGCCTCAGAGCTGTAGCAGGTTTTGCTTCTCCAGGCACCTCTGTTTCTTATAAAACCCTGACCCTAAGCATCTATTTTTTTTACTTTACATATTGCATAATAGCAGTTCCACGCAGGACTGCTAACAGGGCCTACAGACACATTGCTTTTAAGGGGAGAATCATAGAATCACAGGCTGGTTTGGGTAGGAAGGAACTTTTCAAGATCATCTAGTCCCACCTCCCTGCAGGGAACAGGGACATCTGTAACTCAAGCGGGGTGCTCAGAGCCCTGGCCAAGCTCACATGAAATGGTGCCAGGGATGGGGCAGCCACCACCTCTCTGGGCAACCTGAGCCAGGCTCTCACCACTCTCAGTGTAAAAAATTTCCTTATTTTTTTCCTCTTTTATTTAAAAGCATCACCCCCTGTCCTGTCCCAACAGGCCCTGCTCAAAACTCTGTCCCTATCTTTCTGCCAGGCCCCTTGAAGCACTGAGAGGCCTTAGGGCCTGTAAGGCCTCTGTGGGGCCTTCTCTCCAGGCTGAACACCCCAGCTCTCCCAGCATTGCTGAGGCTCCTCTGGCTCCCCTCAGAGTGGGGGGATGTGGCAGCAGTGTGGTCCCTCCCTCTGCTATAAAATCATAGATTCTATTTAAAAATTTTATTTCAAGCTTTAGCATAATAGTTGTTAGAGCTACACTGAGCTGGTGAGGGTCACTCCAGCCATTTTGGCAGAGCAAAATGTGTAGGAAAACTGTATTTACTGACAGGCAAAAATTCTTGAAATCTGAACATACCTTCTGAAAAACTTGAGCATTATAAGGGGGCTTCTGGTATCCTGTGTTTCAGAATTATTCCGTGAGGATGAGAAAGATCTGTAGCTGGTTTTCAGTACTGGAATATATCAGTGTCCATAGAATACGTTGAGTAAAGAAATTATACATAACAGTATTATTAATATGACATTCTAATTGCTACAGCAGACTTATTTTCAAGTACTAAGTGCTAGGAACTGATAAAAAGAAGTTCATATTAAAAACAAGATGGAACAATCGAAGCCATTTAGAGGCCTTTATTGTACTGTGCTGTCAAAATGTCCAACTGACCTTTTCTACTTGGTAAATTTCTTCAAGAAAGATTTCATACAAGCTGTTTTAATAGCACTGATTTTTCCCCTCCCCTCAAGTTTTTGGATTAGATAATGGTCAGAGCAAGAGACATGCCAAATCTTTATGTATGCTCTGAAGATAACCAGGGACATTTTATGTGAAGTCTTTGCAACCTGATTTAAATGTAAATAGACAGGTGCTTTTGAATGCATCATTTGCCATTGTTTTACACTCTTGGTCCATAACAGCCCTGTAAGTGGCAGCCCTGCATTAATTCTCCCTCAGAAGCAGAAGGCAGCATACAGACAATAGCTCAGCTCAGTGGCTGAGGTAGGCTGGGCTACTCCTGGGCATCAAGACCAAGCTGGATGATGCTTTGAACCTGCTCTAGTAGGTGTCCCTGCCTATGGAGAAAGAGTTGGAACTAAGTCATCCTTAAGCTCCCTTCAAACTCAAACCATTTGAAGATTCTATGATAAAAAATGCACAGACTGCCAGGAGATGTGAATTCCCACCTCTGTCTGTGCTTCGAAGAGCTTTGTCAGCCTTGGAGTGATAATTCCAGTCTGCTGGTAGAATTATCATACCTCAATCTACAGTCACCCAAAGGTCATGCTGTGGTCTCACCTACACAAGCACTCAAAACCTAATATCCAAGAGCACTGAGAGACAGCAGCTCTCTGGCACTTCGAGAGAAATGTTGAAGGATGATGGAAATATCAGTGGAGGACCTTGGAAATATCAGTGCTTGTCATACTCTGAATGACCCAAGTTCTGCCCTGCTTTTGCCCAGGGAAAGGCAAAGAGCAGTTGGACATGTGCTCCCTGAAAAGACAAAAATCCTTGGAGGTGTGTAGGGAGGAGGCAAGATCCCCAGGCATGGGACTACAGCAGCCCAGCACATCCCAAAACTTCTCTGAGCAGATCAATTCTCTCTTCCACAAAGGCTCTGAAAGTCACTGAGGGAAATTCTCTGCAGCTGCAGCACAGTCAGGTATGAATAAAACCTTTTTCTGCTTTTACAACATATTTATATGTAAGTGATTTAGAACTCTGTGTCAAGGCTGCATTCCAACGACCTGCAGAAAACACAGGTTTTTCTGCACTTAAGGAAAATGTTGATTTAGAGGTTGGTACAATAGCACACATGGGCTATTTTGTTTAGTTTCTTGGCATTCATATTCAAAAATTGCCCTATAAAGAAGGGAGAAGGCATTAAAGAAAGTTTAAATGCTCTTAAATCACAAAGAAACATTCAGTTTGGAGTGAACTGAAACATTTGGATAGATTCAGAATTGCCTTTTTCATGGAGAAATATTTTGTTGATGTGCTAAATTTAAAAAGAAAATCTCTGACTGTGACTCTTTTTCATTTTTTTTGTTACTTTGCCTAGGTTATAAAATAAAATAGGTATCAGTCTTCCAACTATTTGAAAACTTAGGCTGGGTGTCTGATTTGATTTGGTTCCTCTAAAATCTCACTGAGACCAAGGTTCCCTGCATTGGGTATCTTTAAGTGTTTTGTTTTCTTTTTAAATTCAGCTTTATTTTTTGTCTAAAAATCAGGAGCATTGCAGAGTTTTTTGGTTTGCTTTTCCCATTGTTTTCATTTTGACTTCTGGGTTTAGGGGATTTATACTGGTCCAATTATCAACCCTTTTCCTGCAACCATGAGTGACAGTGAGAAAATCATCTTGCAAAGAACATCAGTAATGAACACAGAGGCGAAAACAAATCTGAAGAAATGATTCATTGTTTAGTCTCACTGCAAAGAAAATTGTTTTTACTTCATTAGGGTATTATCAACATTTTTTAATACCATATCCACTTCTTTCTAAACTGTTCTCTTCTTTTGAAAGCTCTGTTAAACCTCTTCCTAATAACTTCTGTGATTAGCATCTTTGGAGGAATCCCAGAGGACAGGCTTCTAAAAGTGGCATTATATTTCTAGAGCCTTGCTGTAATTAAGCTTCTATCAGGCCTCCTATTCACTTGTATCTGACTCCTTTGGAGAAAATTTCTCTTTGCTCCAATAAAAAGAGATATTTTCTTTAAACTGAGCAGAAATATTGTGTTTCTGTTGTGAAATATAAGCAGTTTTGATTCAGTTTAATTGAAAAAAAATAAAAAGAAGTACCCATTGCTTGATGGTTTGCAAGTGAGCTGCCATGGTAGGGAGACCTGCTGGGATGGGATGATGCACCAAAAAATATGGTGATTATTATATGAAAGTATGGGGATTATTAAACAGCACCAGGAGTCAGTGGCATCTGTTTATCCACAGTGAAAACCCCAAGTTTCTTACACATGAGGACATGAAACACATGTTCTTCTGGCTTTGATACTTCCAACACAAGATGCTCTCCAAGTGAAATGTCATTCCATGTCCAAGTTAAACTGTCATTCTAATGACTCAATAGATTGAAAGGCTTAATTACTTTTATTTCAAGCTGATGAAATTGTCCTTCTCATTTACCTTCATGCCCAGCCCGAAGATGAACCCACACTCTCAATCTACATCAAAGCATCAGGTGAGAGAGCAACTGAACCTGCTTGAAGACAGATGCATTTTAATCTCTCTTCAAAACATATATTCAGCACCTCTGCTAGGGTTTTTTTTTTGTTGATCAGAACAGTGTTGCATGAAAAAGCCCTTTAAAGTGTATTTGAGACTGTGCAAGGTATGTCATGTTACATTCAGCTCTGGTTCAAGGTTTGCTGATGCCATTTGAATTCTTTCTATTGAATTCAATGGGTTTTGGGTTGGTAAATACAATTCCTTTTATTTATGACATCCCCTGTAATGCAAATAAGTGCAAAAACAAAGTAAACAAATAGCTTTTATTTAATTGAAAGTGGAATTTTTTTACAGGTTACATTGAAGATTGTGAGATAAAGAATATCCACATCACAAGCAATTGCATGTCTCTTCTTCCCTCAGTTAATGACAGCTCAGCACAGGTCTTTCAGGTCTGACACCCTGTTACACTGGTGCCCATTGTCTTGATCTGTTTTCATCCTCTCTAGGAATGTAGAAAATTCACAAGAATTTTGTTGTGCAGCCATAAAAACCCCCATTGTCTTCACAACCTCCAGTGATGTTTAGCACCACGCCATTTAATGAATGCACATACATTTATCCATGAATTTCAAAGCTCTTTTCTTAAAATTAATATAATATTGATAGTTAAAAGTTTTCTTAATAGCTGACCACTTCTATTTCCCTCCCCTGCCCCTATCAGGAACATTGGTCATGGTGAAGGACTAAGATAAAATCTACATGTGGTTTATTTTTCCAAGTCCATGGCTGAGCAGTGTTTTTAATCATCAAGGAAAAGGGGAAAATAGAAGAAGAGAATTCAGCAGCAGGATCCCAGGTGTCAATATATGGTTTATCCTTTGAG
Organism: Ceyx cyanopectus; assembly: GCA_013401355.1. Classification (NCBI taxonomy): domain Eukaryota; kingdom Metazoa; phylum Chordata; class Aves; order Coraciiformes; family Alcedinidae; genus Ceyx; species Ceyx cyanopectus. The sequence goes on along the minus strand of VYZU01075908.1, from coordinate 14,245 downwards.
GCAATTTTATGGCTCCAGAGCTTAAACCTGTAAAAATAAAAAAACACACAACATTTTCTGCCAAAAGCAAATTTGCATCAAAAAGAAGGGTTTTTTCTAAGCATTCCAGCAGAACAGTAAACTTGGTTCTATTTTCAAAATGAAACAGCATCCACAAATCTTATTTCTAGTTATTTATTTTTTTAAGTTGTAGAAGCTACTTGCATAGAGCACAGTTTCAAACCAGCTTCCCACCTCCTAGTGAATATCTACTTTTAGGAAGCTCTTGCCTAGTTTGTTGCAAAAATAGGCTCAGTTTGGCATGAATAATTCAATATATACCTGAGCAGATGCTGGATCCTGGGCAACCCCAACCCAGCCATGGGGCAGGGCTGAGGTTCTGAGCAGCAGCTCCAGAGCAGATAGAGCCACGTGAGAGCTGCACCTTTGACTTTATCAATCTGGAGTACTTCTTAGAGGCACAAAGATTTCTTATTATGCAATAGCATTCAGAGAAAATAAAAGAAAATAAATGTAAAAAAATATAAACATAAATAAATAAAAAAGAAATTAAATTAAATTAAATTGAATAAATAAATAATAAAATAAAATAAAATAAAATAAAATAATAAAATAAAATAAAATAATAAAATAAAATAAAATAAAATAATAAAATAAAATAACTAAAATCTCACGTACTTGATAATTTTGGAATCCTAATTTCCTCACTGCTGCTGCCATCCCCACCATCACTGACTGTTCTTATTTCTATGAGATAATCTTCTTCAAATGGTACCAGAAGTTCAGCTGAAGTGTTGTTTGTCTCCAATATATGTGTTTTGCTATGTCTGTTTTGCCTATACAAGATCTAAGTATAAGGGGATAGAAAAAAAAGAGTTATTTAATTTTAAATAGAATTTTTTTTTGGTTGAGAGCATCTTCTGTCACATCCCAAACTTTTCAGAGCAATATACAGAGTATGAAACTTAATTGCAAATGGAGAAACATATTCAGAATACATCTTTTAGGGTCAGAACCACTGCAAACAAACTTCAAGCTAAATTTTTCTTTGCTTTAAAAATAGATTTATGAGAGTGCTTTTTACTTCCTTCACATTGATCTTTCTGTATCTTCCTCTCTTTTTAAAGGTACATTTATGAATTGGCCAAGTGTGAGAAGCTGTAAATGTGTTTTATGCCTGTCTAATACTTAACAGAGTGTTCTGTACATCTTCTAAATGTGTGAAACTCCTTCCCCACAAAGAGGTGAAGGTGAGAATTGAGGATGAGTGAGATTTTCAGGGAAAGGGGTCAAGAGAGATCCAGTTGGGGACAGAAAAATCCCTGTATCAGGATTAAGAAATCCTACTCTGAACCAACACTGTTTGGATAAAACTCAGCCAACCAGCCTGAAAAATAAATCAGTTTTCCATGTGATAAACAGTTGCCTTTCCACAAGTCACTGTTTGTACCTCTGTAATGAACAACACGTCTGACTAATGAGATAACAAAATGACTTACTTTGTAGCCTAGCACCTCTGATTCATTCTCCATTGTTTTCACATGTTCCCAGTTCAAGCATATTTTGGAATTTGTCAGTTTCCAGGCAATATTTGCTGGGGGTTGACTTGGTGCTTTCAAAAAAAAAAATAATCAAAAAGATGATGATGATGATTATCACAAGATCCAACAGAATATTAATTTGCATCGTGTAATTGAATGAGCTGCTGAGATGGAAGTAGCAGATTCATGGGTGATTCAAAGCTGAAAGAGTACCAAATATTTCCCAGTCCATCATTGCTCTCCTATTAGTCAGAATAAAGATCTATTCATAGCACAAAACCACTCACTGTGAGAGCTCATTTTCAAAATTAGGAACAGCCTGACAGTGCCTGACAGTTGGAGGTGCAGTTGATAGATTTTGTCTAAGTACTATGTTGTTCCTCTCCATATTGTAATATTTTCCTGGGTGAACTCAGAAAAAAGCTAAAACTCAGAGCAAAATACCAAAGGTGAGATTTTCATCAGCCATGAGGACAGGTTACAAAGAGCTCCACATTAAAGTCTCCACATGATCCAGCACGAAATACTGGAGGATTTCATACATTCTCCACACAATAGAGTGTAGAATTTCAAAAGCTTTTTAGGCCTAAGTGGCAGGACTTTGAAAATTTGCCTACGAGTGGCTGAAATGGAATTTTGAGTGAACATGTGAAGCTGAAACTCTGCCTTTGAACTGGGTCTCAGATGCAGAACAACACTTGATCTCCTTCTCCACGGTGCCTCCTCCTGAAGCTGGCCTGGGAGGACAGCACTGGGGCTGTTATTGGAAATAAGGACTTGAACTGAATTAAGAAAAAGGAGGAGAGATTTGGAGAAGCATGTTGTGAGCATCCCAGACCTCATTTTGAAATGCTTCATTCTGGGGTCCTTCTTTTCTCCCTGCTGTTCCTACACATTGATGTATGTAACCCAGAAGGTACTCTTGATTTCTTTCCCTTTCTTTCATTTCCCATGGAAACAGATTAATTTGATGGTCCCTGTTGTTTCATATCTATCAGCTTCATAGAATCACAGAATCATTCAGGTTGGAAAAGCCCCTTGGGATCACCCAGTCCAACCATCAGCCCTGCTCTGCAAAGTTCACCCCTAAACCGTGTCCCTCAAAACCACATCCAAACAACCCTTAAACACCCCCAGGGCTGGGGACTCAACCCCCTCCCTGGGCAGCCTGTGCCAGGCTCTGGCTGCTCTTTCTGTGGCAGATTTTTCCCTAATTCCCAGTCTAACCCTCCCCTGGTGCAGCTGGAATCCATCCCTTCTTGTTCTGTCTTGACTCTGTTGCTGTACTGAGTCATTTATCCTTTTATAGTAGTTCTAAAATCTCTATCTGTTGATATTTATATTGGTAAAGAAAAATAAAAAGGGAAGAACTGTCTGAAATCCTTAAGATATATATAAATAAAGCAGCAGAAAAGCTGGGCTTCACCACAGCTCCTAATGGACATGTGTGTTCATGGAAGGAGGACATCATTCCAGCTTTCCTAAGAAGCTTAAACTAAACCCAGGATATCACCTTAGACCCCTGATTGATCTTAGATCAGTACATTTCAATCAGAATTGCACCCTCTTGGCAGCAGGAGCACTTTAGTTTTGTTTAGTCTCTGCAGTAATGGCATGGACAGAACACTGCAGGAATCCTGGACACTGAGGAGGAAGACAGAGCTATTATCTGGAAGCAAAACTCCTGCTGTAGATGCACATTGTTGATATTCTCTTGACATATTATCTCTGCTGATATTGAAAGTGCTTGCATCTTTCAGAGACCACTGTGTAAAATTTTAATATACGACTTTAAATATTAAAAGGGTTATTTTGACTTTAATTTTTAAATGAACCATTAGCACAATCCTGAATTTGACAGAAGATGAAATCAATGTAAAACAAAAGCAAATTTATGCCTTATATGCTTTGCCACTTGACTGCTAGGTCTTTAACTTGTCTTTCATACATATGCACATAGGAATATCAAGAAGTGTTTCCAGAGATGAGTCAGTTTTTCCATTAAGAAGTTGCCTGGGAGAAGAGTCCTGTTTGAGCCCTTAAGAAATACCTTGTCTGACTTTATTTTGGTTTCTGTTATTGATGTTAAATGGTAACTTTTATCATTTTAATCTTCTCATGAGTTGATTCTTGTCTTGCACTGTGAGTAATGGCATGGAAGCTAGTATATTAATACCTTAAAAATTACTTCCCTGGTTGCCCACAAAAACTGTGGATGCTCCATCCCTGGATGTTTTCAGGACCAGGTTGGATGGGGCTTTGAGAAACCTGGTCTAGTGGGAGGTTTCCCTGTCCATGTCAGGAGGATTGGAACTGGATGAGCTTTAATGTCCCTTCCAACCCAAATACCAGAGGTTGAATAAACTTGATGGTGACCACAAAAATATAGTCAGGGAACAGACAGAGAAGCTTTTTGGTCATGGATTTATTTAGTTTGCTTGATTTTATAAGGAATTTTGGGACCCATTTGGCTTTGATATTGCAACATTTAGCAGAGGTGGGTCACTGTAAGTGGAAAAGTCACTTCAGAGGCTGCAGTATTTGTTGTAAGAACTGGAATACTCACGTGATTTTTTAGTGGTGACATTTACTGGGGTGCTGGAGGGCCCTGTCCCTGCAGTGTTGTAAGCTCTAACTGCTGCAAAATACACTGTGTTGGCTTTTAGTCCTGTGATATTTTTGGCTGTCACATTCCCACTGACTCTGACTTTACCAGCTGTGCTTTCCTTGGGATCATCAGTCCAATACAGAACCTGAAAAGCAAGAACAAAGAACAGGCAGTTCATTGTTTGCCATCAATTACAGATTTGGCTGGGAAACAGACAAGCTGACAATGAAGATTTCAAGGAATACAAGATATTTCTTTTTTTTTTTTTATATTCCAAACTAGCAGGATATAAACCCAAGCATGAATATTTATAGAAAACAAATAAAATTTCAGAGACTGAATACCAATTAAGGAAGGAAATTAAATCCTTAACTGTATAGGTGTCCAAAAGGGGAACCTTTGACAAGGTGACAACTTTAAAAGCTTGTTTGGCTTTATGGTTTGAACATGTTTGAAGAGAATTTGGAAAGATACAAAGGAACATTTATCTTGGTCATCTCAGTTTTCAATTAGCTGCTATCCTGCCTCTAGATTTGATTCAGTGCTTATGTTAGTAAACCAACAGGTGGTCACTATAAAGAGCTTCAAGTTCCACCAGGGGAGGTTTAGGTTGGATATTTGGAGAAAGCTCTTCCCCACAAGGGCTGTTAAACCCTGGCCCGGGCTGCCCAGAGCAGGGATGGAGCTCTGTGGTCCCTTGGAGGGGTTTCCAAGCCCAAGATGTGGTGCTGAGGGACATGGGGCAGTGGTACCTTGGCAGTGCTGGGTACCTTGGACTTGATTAACTTCTCCAACCTCACTGATTCTGTAATTCTAAGAGAAATAAGAAGCCAAAAGCCTTTTAAATACAGCACAACACAAGTGTGGATAGTGATGAAGGGCTTTGCTGCTGGTTTCTTCTGTAAGCAGTGCTATGGAACATTTTCCTGCCCCCAGACTACCAAGTTCCCCATCGTCCACATCCAGCATTACAGATTTGTAGAGGAGAGAAGATCAGCTTTGTTTTGTGAAGCCAAGCACGAGTCCTTTTTATAGTAGCCATCACAAATGATTAATCTTGAGGTTTTAATTTATATTACAATAAGTCTGGGGCAGAGCTGCAGTCCTGGTCTGGAAGTGGTTGTGATTATCTCAGGTGAGATGTATCTAATGAGAATCAGGTGACTGGCTGCCTGTTTATTAACTTGATAGCAAAGCAGGAGGAACCAGAATACAAATATGAGCAGGAAAAGGACATCTGGAAGGTGTTAGACACCAGCAGCACAAAACCAGCTCACCTCATAGCCCAGCACCCTGCCCGTGTGCCTGTTCCAAGCAATGGGCTGCCAGGAGACCTCCACCTCTGCTGCTGAAATGCTCAGCGCCGCCGGCCCCGCCGGTGCAATCTGTGGCTCTGGGGGAGGAGAGAAAACAGCTGATGGGATGGTTGTGTTATCGTGGCAGGAACTGAGGGAGAGCCAAGAAAAAAAAACAAACAAGGAAGAGATTCTGTGGGCAAGCAACTCGGGAAAGCTGGTGTGAATGGCCAGCTTTGTTACCAGCTTATTGTGAAACGGCAGCAAAACTTGAGCTCAAAACTGCTCATTACCCATAAACTGGGACAGAATTTCAGATGAGATGAGCTGCACTGAGTGCTATGAAAAGCCAAACCCTCTGAGGTTTGGAATATCTCCTGATTTTCCCAGCCCACTCAGCAGGAGCTCCTTGGGGACAAATACGTTGGAACGTGTTGTCTACTTAAAGTGATTCTGAAGGTCTGCCCCGTGTTTTGTTCTCCTTCCATTTCCCATCTTCTGTCTTGTGTCTGGTGTCAGTCTCCAATAAGCAGCTTGAGCAGGCTCCTGAATATCCCTGTGCAGCACTCTCAGCTCATATCTGAAACCTCTTGGTGTGACACAACCATTATGAAGAGGAACAGCTCTTACCATCTTCTCCAGAGTAGACAATGGATATGGAGCTCAGGGTCCCTTCCCCTTCGTTGTTGTAGACACCAACTTTCACTTCAAAAGGAGACAGAGGTGTGATGCTTTCATTCCTATAAACATATTTGCTTGCATCCACTGAAGCCACCACTGCTTTTGTCCAGGTTGTTGAGCCAAGAGGACGAAGCACAACCACGTAGCCAAAACCTTCCCCATTTTGTAGTTCCTCAGGAACTGGCTGTAGGGACAAGGCAGGCAGTCAATAAGCATTTGCAAGTATACACTGTTTTAATTGAATCTTCATTCTCTGAGTATATTTTAGTGGTATTGATTTAGTTGACTGTGCCTTAGAGAAGATAATAATGTTTGCTCCATCAGTCAATGTGATCTTGAAATAAAAATCAAAATAATAAATCTATTGAGGCAATCAATTTAGAAACAAAAGATCTGATCAGCTCCATTAAAGTTATTCTCTTTCAGGCAAGAAGTTTTAAAAATTAAAAGCATTTCACTCAGTACAAGTTGTAGCTGATTCTTTTTTCCCCCCAAGGGGTAACGGAATGCTAATTTTAAATAAATCATTTCTTAAAGAAAGCAAAAGAGTTTAGAAAGGAACAAATGTATATGCAGGAGTGTGCATCAGCTGTATAATTGCCTGCATATGAGTAGACAACTTACAATTATTTCTTCTGCACAAATGAAAGTCTCAAGTGCATGAACATATTCTTTCTTTAGAACAAAAATGTTATTGCAAGTCAACGTGGCAAAATTAATGTTTCTGATAATAAGATCTAGTATCAAGATGTGTATAAATGACTCCTACTGAACAGGCAATTACATCAACAGGGTCCAGCACGAACATTGTTGGTTTCATAGGATGAAAACACCCCTGTGTTGGCTTCTCAGAGCAAGAGAACATTGATGAAACAAGAACAGATCCACAGCAAAAGGAGGAAGGGAACATTTCTCAGCCAAACTTCACTTATTTTAGGTGCTTGCATCAAAGTAAGGGGCACAGAAAAGCAGACATGGAAAATGGTTCAAAAAGAGAGAGAAAAACACACGGGTAGAGCTACAGCCCCTGTGATTGCCCCTGACTCCAGTCTCCTCTCCTGGAAGCTCTAATGGGTGAGAAGATGAGAGAAAAAAAAAATAATCAGAAGATTTCTGGGCAATTATTTTATTCTTTCCTTCACAAATACATTTTAATTCTATTAATAAGCCTGGCCTGTCATATATACCAAATGTATCTTTCCTTATGTATTTCACAAACACTAATTCCCTAATATGTCCCCTTCCTTTCTCTTTTCCAGTCCTGAGAGGGTTAAGTGTGAGGGATGATGGTGCACTGAGGATTTATAAGAGTTCAAGCTACTTTCTGGATCATTTAAATTGTTTTTGAGGCTTCTGTGACCTCAGATTTAATCAAGATGTTTAGTGAGTTCATCACAGAAAGCTGGAGAGTTGTGTTCAGTGTTGTTAGCTTGGCATAATTAGTAATTTTTCTGACTATTTTTCAGGACACACTGTGAAGTCCAACAGGATAATTTGATTGAGATCTCTCAGGTTGTTTTCAATTTTCATGTTCCTCTGCTCCCAAAGAGTAGATCAGTAGAGGAGAAAATGAAGCAAAAAAAAAGCAAAGGATGCTTATGGAGGAAAACTTAGGTCAGGGAAAGTGTTTCACTCTGCTTGGGGCATGGAGAGGGGAAAGAATTAGCAATATTTTTTTTATCTAATGGTTGTTTTTTTTTCTTTTGACCTCATGTGTGCCCCCCCATGACAGGGGGGTTGGAATGAAATGATCTTTAAGGTCCCTTCCAACCCATTCTATAATTCCACGACCCACAGTGTCCGTGGGGCAGCTGCTGGGTGGCTGGAGAAGGAGGGCTCCTTCCCACAGCACTTTCTGCTCTCCACATTGACCTGAGCTCACCCATTGCAAGTGATACTGTGGTATGAACTGTTCTGAAAATATATATTCTCTCCTCTCACTGGAGTGCTGGAGAATTAAAAGGCTCATCTCCTTTAACACATAATAGGATATGTCTTGTCAGTACAGTGTTCCAGAATGAAAAACATGTAAACAAAAGTGTGAAAAACCTTAATGCAGAAAATGGCCAAGCAGATTAGTGTGTTAAGCACCTCCTGTACAATGGAGATAAGAGGGTTATACAGACTTCTAAACATCTTTATAACATGCCTCTTAAACTGTTTATTTTTATAAATTGTTCACTAGAACACAGAAAACTTGCTGTAGATCTTCCAGGCTGGTTTCTTTCCAGATGCAGGATGAAATCCAGGCTCAGCCAAAAGCAGTGACCAAAAACCTTTGGATTTCAGCGTGATTTCACCCGTGGGCTCTTCCCCATTAGACAGCTTAGGTTAATTAAGCTAATAATTACCTCCCAGGTGATGACCAGCTCAGAACGGCTCCCTCCTCCTCCACTGACATTCGTTGGTGCCACCACAGGGACTGGAGGGGAAAAAAAAAGAGATTTTGGTGCTTGCAACCACCCACCACTTCTGCTGGGGGGGGGTTTGTCAACTGGAAGATTAGAGCTTTTCCTCTCTCCCATCCAGCTCTGCCTTTCAACATGTAGAACAGGGAATCTTATTTTGCAACAGCACGTTTGAAACCACCCCAAATCTTGTTTATGTGGTTTCAAGTTGAGAAGGTTGAAGCCACAGATGCATCTGATTCATGAGTACCCTGGTTCAAAAAAAATTAATTAAAGAAGCTAGTGGCATCAAGTATCTGACATTATTATGCCTCATCAACTAATTGGCAAAATGATGTGCCATTCAGACTGTAGCTGCAACATTACTGATTTACTAATTATGCATTTGTTCTGTAAACACGTTGTTGGAGCAATATATTAATTTTTTTAATTGGCTGCATGCTTTTCTTAGGAAATTTTAAACTCCTAATTTGCTCTTCTCCTTCTCCCAGCACTCTAAGTGTCCAAGAGTTCACTGATCAGAGCTGGATTCCCTAGTGTCTTGCAGCTCCAGGTGCATGAAACCATAGGTATAGGATTCATGTCAAGCAATATGGGAATTTTCCAGGCTGAAGGGGCTTCTCATCACTCAAATGGATTTTACTGGAGAGGCAAGGGAAATATCAGCATTTCTTGCCTCTTGCTCTGTGTTTCCATAAACATGCCCATTGTATTAGCCTGGAAATGTGGGGAACTGGTCTGTGATGCAATGGATGGAATTGAGACACTCCAGCCTTGTTCTTACTGTGTAGTTTGCCATAGATGTACTCAGATGAGCTCATGCTCCTCTTCAGATGCTGGATAAAAAAAGAGGAAAACCCTGGAACTGACTGGGTCATGACCTCCCTATCAAAGGGCAATTGTAATCTTTGCCATCTCCAAATCTTTGGTGCTATTTTTAGACATTTCTAGACTGTTTTGTCATTCCCTTTATTCATCTCTCACTGGAAACTGGATGTGTCAAGCCAGGGCTGAAGAGAGGGGCAGAAATAAGCAGGACAGTTACATCTAAAAACTTTCCTTCCCCATTCTTCCACCCAGCTCTAGTAGACAGACTCCTAAGTTCACAGACATTTCTGTGAACCCAATATCACTTCTGGATTCCACATAAAAACCTTTATCTGATTTTATCCTCTCCAGGAATGTAGCAAATTCACAGTAATTTTGTTGTGCAGTCATAAACCTAAGTGAAAATGCAGTGTTTTGGTGAGCTCAGCAGAGGTATTCAATTTTGTCACTCACCATCAATTTCTTTGTGCACATCAGAAGCAAACAATCAAAGACTGAAAGGAACAGCATTAAAGGGGGGGAAAAAAAAATCCAAGCAGACTCTCAAGCCTTTCACTGTTTCATGAACCAGTTGATGCTCAATTAGTTCATGTGTTAAATGTCTTCAGTACTTACTACACTTGCAGGGGGAAAAAATTTGCAGTACTGCTCAGCAGAGCCTCAACTGGGTCATAGTTGAGAAGCAGCTGAAAATTTACAGCTGAATGCACCAGCAGAGGCTCAATTAATTCTGGGCTCTGTTTTAATGAAATGAACAGGGGCTCATTTGCATCCAGAAATCTACTAATGCTCAGCTTTCAGCTGGCAAAATAGCTGCTCAGTGAAGTTCACATCCACCCTTTCAGGACCAGCCTTTTGCTGTCCACACTATCAGAACTTTTTCAGCTTCCTACTCTGAGAAGAACACCAAAAAAAGTTATTTCTCCCACTGCAGAGAAATGTTTTGAGACTGAATAATTTAGAGCTGTGAAGGGGTTAAGCAACTCTAACCTGAAGTGCCTTTTTCTACTTTTTATGTTAACCTTCAGACAGTGCTGCACTGTAAGGAGAGAATTCCTTGTGCCATTGCCATGACAAAGAAAATTAATTTTACTGTTTCTTTCTCTTTCTAGCCCTCGCCTTGTGTGTCCTTCTAATAAACCAAATCAAAACCAAACCAAAAGCTGGACAGGTGGTTTTGAATATCACACTTTCCAAAGCCCTGTGGTGGCAATAGCAAGAAAGATCTTCTCAAGACTAATTTTAACTTCATGATCAATCCCATAATGAACAAATATCTGTGATACCCTGCTGGGAAATGTAGAAATTCTGGCCTCTTCCTGTCTCCAATTTTTCTTTAGCCTTTTCATGATACATGTGAAAGTTCCCTGTGGTTCTGCTGCTGGAGGAAGGGGTCATGTGCCCAGACCCCTCAACCCAGGCAGGATTAGTGCATCTTGCCAGGCTTTCTGCCCTCGGTCTCTTCCCCTTCCTTGGGAGCAGCCTTCCATCTGCTTTACTACCACACTGGCCAGGCAGTCCTGACTGCTGATAAGACTCATTCTATATCTCTCTGCACCTGGAAAGCTGAAAAAAATCTATTAAAATTGGTGTTCTAATGATCAAACAGGTTTTTTTTTTTCTGTCATCACTACCTCAGCATAAGTTTTTGCTTCAAAATAGGGAAAAACAACTTATTAAATTTAAATCAATTGATTTAGTACATTTTGAAGTCATTCTGCTTTGTGACAAATATTGTAGATGTTCTAAGAAACAAAGGGATTCCCCTTCCTAAGGAAATATCTATTTTCTGCTGTATAATGTACAGTACTGTATTTTGAGTTTTCTCTTGAAATGCATCTTGCCAAACTTCAGAGCTTGGCAAATGAGATAAACAGAGCAGAGAAAGTGGATTGTCAAAGCTGCTTCCATTTTCCTGCTTTCCAACCTGTAAATTCTGATTTTTATAGGTGGGATAGAGTTGATAAGCGGGGGGGGTGAGTTGAAATATAAAAATCCCCCAAAAGCTTGAGCTTCAAGTAAATGTTACCAAAGTGAGCAGGGCAAAGGAACGACAGTGTCAGTCACATCCCAGAATGATGTGAGGTTCACTTTCCTGTGAGGTTCAAAGCCCCAGGAGATGAATATGTAAAGGGTAGACAGACAGCTAGTCAGGATGCTGCCCTGGAGTCAGTGGTAGCCATTAGTTTCACTAGGCTTTGGCTGCTGTAATTTATTTCCTCCAGTTGAAGCCAACATCCTGTTCTGACTGATGCTCAGGCATCAAACAGCCTCTGCAGCAAAGGTATTACATGGTTGTGGTAGGATATGCCAGAGAGCTGGCTTTAGCATTTCCTCTGCAAGTCCCTGAGCAGGGCAGAACGTGGCCATAATTGCAATTAAAAAAAAAAAAAGCAAAAAATAAAAAGCACTTCCCAGTTACTTGAACGAGAGGTTGTCTTCAGGCAGGGGGGTTAAATATGGGTTGGGGTCTACCAAAGGGAGGAATCATGGGCCAGCTCCAGCCTTTCTTGTTGGCCCAAGTGATTTCTAACCCAGCATGGGGTACCTCAGTCATCTCCAAGCACCCCTTGCATGGTTTCTGCAGCCCTGCTGTCATGAAGCCACAGCAGCCACAGCCTAAACCACCAGAGAGGCAGGCAAGCAACCCCATAGGTGTGACTGGCTCTGCTGCAGTGAAATTCTCACTCCTGGGAGCTGGCAACAAGTTTATGTGGCAAAAAACCTGTCAGAATCTAGGGACTTACCTGCTGCTTTAGTTTTCAGCAGAGGTGATGGTCTGCTTGGCTCCCCAATTCCAACACTGTTGCTGGCCACCACACGAAACTCATACTCAACCCAAGGGCTTAAGTCAACCACAGTTGCCTTGTGTGTCCTACCATTGATGACTTCAGGAGCTAAAGGCAAAATACATCGATGAGAATGGATTTGGGGGGTAATTAATGGTAAATACAAAGCAATAGATGTGAAGAAGACAAAGCAAGTGTCCAGCTGCTCACCTGTTGCAGCTGCCTGCCATCCAACTGAGAAAGGAGTCCTCGTCTGAACGCTGTACATCTGGACTGGGCTGTTATTATCTATTCCAGACTTCCAGGATAACACAGCAGTAGTGCTAGAAACATGTTCAACTTTAACATCTTCTGGTGGACCTGGGGGGCCTAATACGATTCGTATTTTAAGATGAAAATATTAAGAACAGAGGATTCCCTGCTGGAATGGGTTGGGCAACTCTTAACTTCCTCACGAGCAACTCTTCACTTTCTCATGAGCAACTCTTAACTTCTTCAAGTCAGGGGAATTATTGAAGCTGAAGTTTCATACCAGCAGCCCAACCTCTAAGTGATGGCTCCATGCCCACATTACAGTTTTCTAATTAATGAAGAGTTTTGAGTCAGGAAAATGAATGCCTTGATGGCACCAATGTGAAGATTACAAACAAGGAAATGATTTTGTTTTGTCTGACAGTTTCCCAATGTGTCCTTTGCTGAACCATCCAACATTCTCAGAATTCCTCTGGTATTGAATCAAAACAGAGGCTTAGAAAGAATGTGAGATGATGCACTATAGGGTTTAGAGGATCTGCTCCCATCACAACGTTTCTCTTGCTGTTTGCAATGAAAGGTTAATTAGTTTACCACAGAAAATTTTTGCATAATCTCAAAATATTGGAAAAGAACCTGCACAGTGACTCAGAGATGTCCAGCAAGGAGCTGGTGACAGCAGTCTGCTGAAAGCAGAGGACTTCTCCATGCCCTGTCATATTGATCTGTGTGGCCAGACCAGTTTAAATCTCCAGAGAGGCCACGACAGGACTGCACAGATCTCCTCTCCTCAGGTTAGCTGCACGTTAGGATCACACTCCATCCAATTCTAGGGACCAAAGGCATGAGATATCTAGAATTTCACTGCTGAAAAGTTGAACTGATAGCCTAGGAGTCACTTCAACACCAGCTGATGTTAAGAATTTTTAATTCCTTGAGAAGAAGTGTCCACACTCAACAGACATACCTCTTACAATCACATCTACAGTTGCAGATTGACTGTCCAAAGTTGTTTGCACCGTGCACACATATTTCCCAGAATGGTGCAGCTGAATATTTCTTATCATCAAATCCCCAGCAGATTCCTGGAGATACAAAGAAAATAAACTAATCACTCACAACATGCTTTCCATGCTGGACATTTTTATAAATTGCTCAATATTAATAAAAAATTCAGCTTTTAAATTAAAATATTCATAGCTATCATCAGTTTCTTTCATGTCGACATTTTTATTATGGCTTCACAAATAACTCAAGCTCCTTTATGAAATTTAAGAAAGCAAAATAAATGGCTGCAGCCCTTGTAAAGAAACAGTGATTTGCCATGCATATAAATAGAGATGGAGGAATTACCATAAATATTTGTGCCATTGAAAGCCTGGCAAATGGTTTCATTAAGCACTGAGGAGTTGAAGCAACTTACTCTCCCAATCCTTTCGAAATGATGGATTCCTCTGTGCAAATCAATGGCATTGCCATTGAGGGACCACGTGAACACCACCTTCATGGAGGGGTCGTGAGACACCTGGCATGGAAGGACTATGCTTTCTCCAACTGTTACATCCATGTTGGAAGGTGGAATAGTAATTACTGTCCTTTCTGTGGAGACCAAAAAAGAAAAAGTAGTAATAATAACCAAAAAAAAAAAGAAAAAATAGTAATAATAAAGATTGTTTTTTATTAAAATGCTTATAAAAATAGTAGAACTCGAATGAGTTTTGTACCATTTGAGAAATGATTTCCAATATATTCCCAAATGTTCCATCAGTAAGGAAATGAACTCTAAGATCTAAGATCTTTTCTAAGCAAAGGCTGACAGCCCTGAGGCTCTTCAGTCTGGAGA
>VYZU01075904.1:39185-62741 GCA_013401355.1 Ceyx cyanopectus | reverse complement strand
ACTTCATGATTCTTAATTGCCAATAATTAGTATTGCAATTAGAACAGTCATTGAAAATGGCTTTGGAGAGTCTGTTTGGGGAGTATTTGGGGCACAGTAGTGATATGGTTCACCTGAATCACATAAGAGCATTGTAAGGGTTATGTATTTTCGACATTTGCCTCATGCTTTTCCAACAGCATGGCCCAGAAAAAGCCTCAAACTAAGCAATGTAAACATCTGAGCGATGTGACCTGCACAGTGCTGCCACATGGCATGTAGCAGGAGGGCATGGATAGAGCAAATGATTTTAGATAGATTCTTTAGCTGAGTAAGCAGATTGATTAGGACTTATGTTTGTAACACAGTATGATATTTTCAATGCAAAATAATACATTTCTTAGCAATAAGATGGAAACTTTTGTGGCAAGAGAGATCAGAGTTTAATTTCTGTAAATTAGGATCATTACTTTTTTTTTTTGTCTGAAAGCATTTTTAACTTGTATTATCCTGATAAAAGCATGTAAGTAAAGGAATACCATGAACCCATTTTTAAAGATTCAAATTCAGCATTTCTGAGAGGCCCAGGAAATCAAAGGTCCATCCTACAGACTCCTTGACACACTAGAAACACTCCCTTTTATCATCAGGACATAAATAAAACCTTTGGAAAGAGTGGGAGCAGCGAAGTAAATCATTAGCTGGCTAACCCTTAAAGAACAAGAAGCATATAGGACATTTTCTTGGTGTGTCAGAAACACATATTCAGATTGTAAGCCTGTCTTATTTAGTCTAGGGGTTAATCTTCATTAGAGTCATGAGGAATAGATCCTCTCGTTTTAACCAGCTACACTGTCCATTTAGCAACTCAGGTGGGTTAAGGACATGTACATAATTATTTACTGCAGTTCACTGATTGAATTGTTTCATGCCCTTCTCTTGAGAAACTCTTCCCTGATAAAACGTGGTTTTAAATTAGCAGTATTAAGGAATGGGTTTGGATTCCAGTGACTAAGGGGTTCCTCTAAAAATACCAGTTTCTAACAATGATTCACTAAGAATTTGAAATAAATGGAGCCTCAGTGTAAGTAAACCTAAAATCAGATATCCTCTGCCTTACATTGATACAGCAGTCATGAAGCTAGTATTTTTTAGCATTGAGACCAAATAGTTTTCTGTCCCTCAACCCATTGTGTAAATCACTCACGTAAGGATGAAAATGGCAAGAATCTACAGAGAAATTGTACAAAATTACTAGTTTGGGTACAAATCTATAGAATACCTGAATCGAAGTTTTCTCAATGATTACTCCTGCCAGTGTAATGTATTTCCCTCTACAGAGGCCGATGACATCTAACTAAATATTTAAAATGCAGCTAGAATCAAACAGCTGAAGCTCTTGATAACCCAATCCTGACTTAACACATCAACAATTAGTAGTTTTACTGTTGTGATAGACCCTTATGAGGTCTTATAAATGACCCTTATAAATTCAGATCATTGCAATTAAAAAGTTAGTAGCTGTTTCACTATTTCCAATCTTCTACTTCCCCCAACTAATTGTCAAGAAGATATGTGGCATGTTAAAATACCATGGGCCTTGATTAATGAAAATCCATTAATAGAAATCAATGATGTTGTCAATTTAGCTGAGCTTAGCATCAGATCCACTCTTCAGAGATACATAGAAAATCCATAGTACAAAAGTACTGTATTTCTGAGCTGTGCTTTGCACTATGGATTCAAAGTCAATCTTTGAATATGGCACAAGAGAAATTTTGACACTTTCTTTTCAATTTGCCTTGCTTATGTCAGTGTTAAAATTATATACCCCGTACTGTAATTAGTTTGCTGTCAGGAGAGAAAATGATATATCAATCTCCAGGTTAGGATATAGAACTTTTAACAGGAAAATAACCATTTTTTGATTAATTTTGCTAATAGATCTGCAGAAAGAAAGCTATCTGATCATACCATTGTCTTATCTAAAAAAAAATAAAATAAAATAGAGAAACAAATAAACATGGATGAGTATAATTTGAAGTGACAGACACAAAAATACTGTGAAATTCATATACACTTGAATGGATACAAAATTTTTCTCCTTGACTAACTTTCATAATGTTTCATTAACTTTGGTGGAAAACTTCAGCAAAGACGTTTATTCACTAGAAGCAAGTCAGGCTGCTGTGTATTGGTTATATATGAGTAAAGATGTTTCCCATTCTGAAAATAACTTATCTCCTTTCCCTTTTCTCTTTCCCAGTTCTCTTTATGCCTGATGTTTTTTGTAATACTGCATGACCTCTTCTTTAAAAATAATGCAGGTATTTGACAGCGAGCAATAGGGTGAAATCCTTTGATCTGTATATTCTAGGTCACTTTCTTCTCTTCGCTTATTTCATATTTTTGCATCACCTACCATGCCCATAGACACAACAGATTATTTACTTATCTGACAGTGTATATTCCTTGACATAATCTGTCCATTTTTTTCTATGCAGAAAAAGGGGAATGTCTTCAAAGCCAGCAAATTATAGGTGTCTTTGGCATGATTAAAAACATGCCCTTTCCTTTCCTTGACTCCAATCTTCTCTCACCCAGCTTCCTCACTTTTTGTTTCTGAGATCACTATATCTCTGGCTGTCTAGAAACCTTTCACTGTCCTCACTTCACCCCATGCAATTCGCATGAACAAAGCGTCTCCCAGTTTTCAGGCAATGATTCACACCTCCTACCTAAGCTTTTAGCTGACAAACTACAGAAATTTTTCTTCCACAGATTACTAGTCCATTAAAAAGCAGCCAACACATCTACACAGCATTTGTCATAGCTGTGTGGGACAAGAAGAGACTGTTAGTCCCCTATCTCTCCAAAGTACATATCCAAAATTACATTTCTGAAAAAAAAAATTAAGACCTAAAGAAATTCTCAAGTTGAATATATCCTGAGGAAAGTGTAGGGTTAGAATCATCTTTAGTTTGAATAGATCTGGAGAGACTTTTATTCAACTAAAAGGGGAACAAGGGAAAGTCACTTCAACGTAGGAGGACAACCTCAAAAGAACCACAGAGGTTCAGTTCCTTTTCTCATCAAACAGAAACTTCTGAGCTGCAAGGAGGAATGCTGTTCATATTCATGCTATTCCAACAGCATGCTTGGCATTTTAGTAAAGCTCATACCATGGGAATTTCCATGTCTTCTTATGGCTGCTCTCTAACATTTTACTTGTAAAAATACTTGGTAAACCCGCACCAGAATTTCCCACTAAACATAGGTTATAGATTGACAACAACTCTAAATTATTTCAAATGCCTTCTGATTCAGAATCTCATCCTCTGAACTGATATATAATGACATGCTCTGAGAGAGAAGCAAGGAGGAATGATTTGTTTGCAGGTTAGTGTCAAACATGATAGCAATTTAGATTCATAACTATCAATACAAGAGTGAATGAATGAATTGAAATAACATTTTAGTAGACTGCACACAGGCTGGTTATGATACTTCAGTCACATTCTACTCATACTGAAGTTTTAATAGATGCAGTTAACACCAGTGGGTGATCTTAGCTTACCATTACAAAGGTCTTGCCTGAAGTTAATATTTTTTTTTGTTCAAAGTCACACCAATTTATTTCTACAGTGAACATTACTAACTTCGAATATCTAATGTAAAGATATTTTGTGCCTTCAAATTTTTTTGTAACAGTTGAGTTGTACTTGTTTCTATGTCATCAAAATAATGAAAACAAAAAAACTGGGTAGCTTTATATACATTTGATATAGTGCTAAACTGCCCTTTTAGGTCTTCTAATAGAGGAAGAATCAGCTTTAGAACCAGAAACAATATTGATATTTTAATGAAATACTGCCAGTTTAGTGGAATAATTCAATATTTTATTAACTGTTAGAATGGTATTTTAATATGGACTGCCTGCTGAAGGATGGTATGTCTACACAGCACAGTTCTGTGTCCTGCAAAGACACCAGAGCTTGTATACAGGAACCAGCAGAGACCCAGCACTTCTGAGACTACACTGTAATGCAGTTGTACACTGCACATGCTATCAGTGCTAATGTGTTGAGAACTAGGCATGTGTTTCTCCTCAGCACTCAAGTTTGGAACCAGAGAATCTGGCGCAGTACAAATGATTGGAGACACTGGGGGAATAAGAAGACCTAGGTTTAATTCCTTGCTCCAACATCTAGTATAAATTCTTCCAGCAAACACTAGAAGAGAGATCTGCCTATGGTGTTTCCTAACCATGAAGTAACTGAACCATTCTTTCACTAACAGTTCATTTATGCCATGAAAAATAGTTTAGTCTACAAAGGAAGAGCAGATTTAAGATATACTCTTTTGAGCACATACTCTTCTGTTAGTCTCCTTCTGTGGCATCTAAACCTTCCTGTGCTTTGTTTAGGAGACCTAGACACCATCAAGCATGAAAATACAGGGGCTTTTTCATTCCAGTGTTCCTGTTTCTCTTCTTCCCAGAGCAAAAAAGTAGTTTGATTGTTCATTACACAATATGTAGTTCTGATTCTTTCGTAACTTTTTCAGCTTTCTTACTTTTGAGAAAGTCTTTCAGCTTGCAGAGATTTTCCTCAATGCTTTGTCTCACATGAGTCACCTCAATGACTTGCAACACAACTACCCTTGTAAATAAACTTCTGTATGTCAGTGTTTGCAAGAATACTGGCAATTTCTATCTGACTTGAAATGGCTTCTTTTAAGTAATAGTCTGTGTCAGATAGGATACCATTAACACGCTTCATGGCTTTGAAAAACAAAATGAACTGTAAAGATAGATATATATATAGTGTGCCTTAACTGAGGTACTTCACACAGCTATTGCTTCATTTCCACACTAGACAGAAAAGGTCACTTTAGTATAAAAGTCTATGTAACATAAGAAGTCAAAGGAAAGAAATAGGCACTACAAAAGGCTTCTAGGAGATCCCTTCCAAAGAGACATCAGTCTTTCTGGACTGAGTGGAAATCAATATGAAATGACAGATCTTGTGCATGAAAGTCTTTCAAAAAGCACAAGGAGGAAGTTACCTGCTCTTTGCATAACCACTGATAATTTCAAGTGCTTGTCCAAAAAACAAAGGGTTGTTATAAACCTTCCCCAGCCCCAAAGAGTTTCAAACCACTTTCTAAGAAAGTGTTTCAGTGTGGCACTAAGGCATACCGAGGCTTGGGCAATAAGGCAATAGGACACTTCATTGTTGTTAGGCCAGGTGGCAGCCAGAATTAAAAGTCAAGTGGCCAGAAGACATCATTCAAACATGGGGATCTTATTAATGTTTACAAATATCTGAAGGGTGGGTGTCAAGTAGAAGGAGCCAGTCTCTATTCAGTGGTGTCCTGTGATAGGACAAGAGGTGATGGCAGCAGATGAAACACAGGAAGTTCCATCAGAACATGAGGAAAAAACTTTTCACTGTGAGAGTGACAGAGCCTGGAACAGGCTGCCCAGAGAGGCTGTGTAGTGTCCTTCTTGGGAGACATTCAAGACCCACCTGGATCTGTTCCTGTGTGGCCTGCCCTGGGTGTTCGTGCACTGGCAGGGGGGTTGGAGTCAATGATCTCCAGAAGTTCCTTCCAACCCCTAATATTCTATGATTTTATGAGCCTGCAAGGAACTGATTTAGGATCTAAACTCTGCTCTGCAAACTGTGCATCATCAGGATGAAAACTATCCTGAGAGCACATTTCCTAACAGAACACCCCGATCACAAAGATAGAGACTAGGCTCTCCTTTCCTTCACTCCTGCTGTGTACTGGTTCAGTTTCCAGGGCTAGGGAAGTGTGCTCTATCTACTCCCAATAAACCACCCCCATTCCTTACACGTGTTTAATCTGGCTACAGGAACACTAAATATTCAGACTTGGAGTACTGGGCACCTAAAGCTTCACATTAATTGTTGTTAGGTTCATGACTGGCAGCTTGGACTTCTCTGAAAAGCTTGAGTAAATGCTAAATGTGAGACATGTGGATTGCAATTAAGCTTTATATGAGGGGCAGCTGCGTATACCCCTTACAACCAACCCTGAGTCAGTGCAGGTGCCATCATCAGGTAAACCCATTCAAGACTGAATGAGGGATGATCTAATGTGTAGGTGTTTCTACTCTTCAGTTAATCCCAGAAAATAGGAGCGCTGATGTGAAGCAATGGGTATGTACTTTAGCTAAAAGTTAAGCAGGGTTCTTACCTGGGGGCAAAATATTTTAACAGCCAGTCTCACCACTTACTAAGGTAGCAAAAGACTTCTCTGTGATCAGGACTTGAGGCTTTGCTGCCTTTATGTTTTTTGCAAGTTTTCTGCCTACACTGCCAGAAAACACAGTGCTAAAGCTGCAGGGCGTGAGCAAGCTGCTCGTAGTACTGGGACAGAAATAGATGTATCCAAGCTGCGATTTATTTCATAACTACGAACCTCATAAGAAGTGTTGTTTTTGTCCTCATCTCACAGCGATTAATATGACATTCCTAGCGTTTCCCTTTTGTTGGGCATTGTGTGCCAGCAGGGAATCAAGTGGGTCTTTGTTGTGCTGAACTACATCTAGACTACTCCAACCTCCACAACCTCCACAACCCCTTCCTTTAGGCAGTTTAGTGAAGGAAAGGGGAGGACAATGATAGTCGTAAAAAAACCCAAACAAACAAAAAACCGTAGCAGCCCTTTGCAGAGTACCCCGCTGGACCGAGTGAACCCCGAACACTGCGGGTACATTCCAAAGAAGGATACAAGAGGGTCTTCGGGGGGGCTGGGGGCACAGGGACAAATTTCTCCTCTGCCCCGCCCCGCCGCCCTTAGGGCGCCCCGGCAGGTACCGGGGAGGGGCGGTGATTGGGGGAGCCGCCCCTCGGCCGCCTTAGCGCGGCTGGCAGCTGGGCATCGTGGGGAGGTGTCTGCGAGAGGCAGGCAGTCAGGGAGGAGTGCTAGGGGAGGCAGGCGGAGGCGGCGCGGCTCGGTACGGCGGGGCTGGGCGCACCGTGCCGCAAAGAAAGACCCCCGAGAGAAAGTGTGCCGAGCCCCGCCGTCGCCTCGCCCCGCACGGTTGCCCGGTACCGGCGGATAGGCGGCTGGCTTCTCCCTCCTTCCCGGACGCAGGCTGCTGCCGAGGTCCCGTCCCGCCCGAGGTGAGTGCCCTCCCCCGGGGCAGGGGTGCGCCGGGGTGCTCGGCAGACGCGCACCGCCGAGGAGCTGCCCCACGGGGCTGCCGGCGTCCGGAGCGGGCTGAGAGGCGGAGGCGCGTTTGGCCGAGGGGTTTGGAGGGGAGTGTGTGGGGGGGTGTCTCTTGTGTGTATGTGATGTTTTGCTTGTCTTTTTGTGTGTGTGTCAGGGTCCCGCTCTGGACCCACGGTCCCTCAGTCTGGCGCCAGCCCTGGTGAGGGCTGCCCCCGGCAGAGGCAGGAGCTGCCCGTGATGCGGCTGGGGAGGGACCGAGGGACGAGGGAGCGAGGGTGATCCAGTGGGTCAGTGAGGTGCTCGGTTCTGTCCGCTCTTATTGTGCGTGGATGTTGGAAGACTGACCTAGGCTCCAGCGTATTGGCAGTTTTCCTTAAATAATTCCTTTACGGGTACGCTGTTGCGCTTCCCTAACCCCCCGTTTGGGTAGAGAGGCTGATCCAAGCCTGCCACCCCACTGGTGTAAATCGGTGCTGACAGGCAACTAGATGGGAATTTTTTTATAAACATTTTCTTTCATTGGTAGTGTCAGTCGGTGAAACCCCAGTGTTTTGTGGAAAAGCTCCTTCCAAATGGGTGAAAGAGGAGTTTCAGAGCAATGCTGTGTGTGCCCGGCTCGTTTCCACCAGCCCTCATCAAGCGGCTCCTGAGCCCGTGTACTCCGAGCCGGCTGTGCCGGGCAGGAGGGCTCCCTGGAGCCGGGTTTTGCAAAAAAAATTGTTTGGAAGCTTGTGTGTGTGAGCCTGGATACCAGAAGCCTTGGCTTGGAAGGGCGAGGGTTGCTGGCTGCGGGAGCCTGCTGGTCTCAAAGGCTCGATGTGGAGAAAAATGACTTTTCCTTTCCTCTGGAAAGATAGCTAACAGTGTGTCAGAATCATCCCGTTTATTTAAGGAAGAGGGGGAGGCCGCGGGGTTTAGTTGTTTGCACTGTGAGTTTGTGAACTTTCCGTGAGAAACTTTTAAACTTGAAATTGCTTGACCTGGATAAGTGAGAACCTCAGACCTGCGAACCAGAAGTGTCAGCCCTGGAGCGGCGAAGGGGGGGGCTGACTGTGAGCGCAGGCTGGGGGCTCCTGCCGT
Source organism: Ceyx cyanopectus (assembly GCA_013401355.1). Lineage (NCBI taxonomy): Eukaryota > Metazoa > Chordata > Aves > Coraciiformes > Alcedinidae > Ceyx > Ceyx cyanopectus. Next base: position 54,476 of record VYZU01075904.1, on the reverse strand, counting down.
GGGTTGTTTCTGGGCAGACTCTCAGGCAGATCGTGGTTTCTTGTCTCCTGTTTCCACACGTGCGTAGGAGAGGATTCTCTTAGCTCTGTACACTCCATGAATTCTGCTTATAGAGACCTGGCTATTATCAGGGCTTTATAGTATCAGTAGCTCATACCAAAAACGAGAAAAGAGTGGGTAGTGCTGAAGTAGTAGCTTCGTAGGTGATGTTTTACTTCGGGAATGATTTTGTGGGTGTAAAATAGAGCAAGTTTAGTCTTCATTGCCAGCATCTGAGATGTGACTCGAGGGTTTGGGGGGTGGGAAGCTTGTTATGTGTGTATATATGTGTGTGTGTACACTAGGTTCAAAGCCCTGGGACAAGTTCTCTTTACTGGACTATTGTCCTAGAACAGCAGGGATGCCGTTAAAAGTACCAGTAAAGACTGAGATTAGGGTGATTGGTAGAGCAGAGCTCTGAACCGTTGCAGTGATTTTGTGTTGTAGCAGCATTCAGAAATCCCAGCTGTAAATCACATTATACAAAGAGAAAGCCAATCCTTGGCCTCAAGGGATGACACAGGTACAGCAAGCAATTTGTAAGAGGAGGGAGCAAAGGGGAAGCCATTTGTCTAATATTACATAGGCTAGGCCAGAACTGAAAGTTTCCAGGCTGCCTTTATATGTTTTGTCTCTGTTACAATACCTTTTTCATTATGAGATGAATCTAATTATGGAATAATTTTGCAAGTACTAGCAATAATATTTAATGCGTAGTATGCTGAACATGTATTTAATGTGGAAAATGAATCAATATTGAACATTTCAAACTGGGAGATCAGAATACTTCCAACTGGTAGTGTATATATTTTTTTAAATAAAACTAGCTAGGCTATAGTATATTCTTTAATTGTGCATTGGGAATTAAATGGAGCTTGAGTTGCTTGGAGTTTATAGTGCTGGTTGAGACACTTGGCCACCATGAACAGTGGTTATTGCACTGCTTTGAAATAGCTCTTGTATTTCATGCTAGAATGTTACTTTAAGTAGTAGCATTATGTCAAACCCCCATAATGAGATGAAAAGCAGTTGGCATGTATTCCTGTAAAACAACATTCGAGTGTTAAATTCAGATTCCTGTTTGAAGGTGTCTATAAAATACCATGCTTACGTAGGGTGTCGTACCAAGAAAAATAGAAGTTTAGGTTAAAGTGGTTGTAAAAAACTTTTGTCATGAAATGACAGTGAGAGCTGCAGTTTCAACCACATATTTCCTCCTTTTGGAAGGGAATGGTTTCTTAGCTTAGACATGGAAACTCTGACAAAGTGATCACGGGGTGAGTGGCCTTAAGAAATGGGAGGCTTTAATAACATGAATTAGGGATTTGAACATGAGTCTCTCTTGTCTCACCTGATTGTCTACTGATTGTGCCCACGGGGGGTTCGAGTCGATATGGGGGAGGAATAACAATCAAGTTATTTCACAGTGATTTCTGTGTGTTTGTTTCACAAAAGGATGTTCTTAAATACTCAGTTTGGCTATATGTGTACACACAGAGTGTTGTGGGGTATGTTGGTTTGTTTGGGTTTTTTTGTTCAGTTGTGAGACACAACATTTATTTCCAGACTGATGCTTTTGTCCAGATCATCTTGAACGTGGTTTTGTTTGTTTGTTTGTTTGTTCAGTTCTATAAAAAGTGACAAAATAGTGAATTTCTCATCTGCCTTTAGAAAACCACAACAAAACAACCCAAACAAAAACAACAAGCAGTGTGGTCCAAAGCCACTTTATACAATCAGTCAGTACTATATCAAGTCAGGACTTCAAGTTGGTTTGTTAATGTCTTTCTGATCATAGCCTAGCAAACCTCATTTGTACATTCTCTGTGCTTTTTCCACTTCATCTTCTTTCTGCTGCTGACTGTTATTAAGGTAATTGTAGCTAATGAACATGTGAAAATGTCGTATTCCTGCAGCAAATTAGCAACAACTGGGGATGCAGTTGATGATGGCTGGGAATACCATGTTGTCACATATTGTCCACAACAACAGCTTGTGGAGGTATTAGCCACTTTACAGGCCAGACCTAGTGGTTTAAGACTCTGTGAAATACAGTTTGTTGCATCTTTCTGAAGAAGACAGATATTTTTGGTCCAATAAGATGAAAGAACCTTCCTCTCAAGCAGCTAACTCTAACCTTTGCGCTAAGATTTGTTAATTTTCCCTAATGTGTGTGTTTCATGTGGTGCAGATCCTAGCTGTTAATTCATTTAGCTTCTTAGTCATGTGTCACAGCAGTCAAACATCAGTGTGTGCATTTTTATATATATATGGCTATTCCCACAACCTTTTCATGGAGTGATTGTTAATATAAGCTATTCATGCCTGCTAAGTCTTTGTATTCCTTGCCTGTCTTTCTACACATGAAGAAGAGGAGGATTTGATAATGGATTGTGAGGTATATTTCTTCTTTCTAAATGTTTCTCTTTAAAATATCCCTTTCCCTGATTTCTGGAACCATTGATGCAAACACTACATCTGTTTGATGAGAAAAAAAAAATCCCTAAAATATTTGGGATCATAAGAGTAAGTTATGCAACCTGATGTGTTAAACCAGGCTTCTGATCTTGATTGTAGTGATGCTACTGGGTAACGTAGCTGAAATCATGTTTTTCCCCCACATTACATCCTGGATTTGTGTTACCATTTGGAGAAAGGCTTTTGCTTCAGCAGAACTTGCTCTTTCTGACAGGATGCCTACCCTGTCTGTCTCCAGTGTGAATGAATATCTGAATACAGAGGGTTGGATGTATCCAGTAGAAAATAACTGAGGTTATTGTAAGTTGCAGTAGGAGAAAAATTGTATTAAAAATCATTCACTATGTTGTGCTGTACAAAGAGTATGAGAGAGGATTTTTTCTAATGGGTGTAGCAAATATGTATTTTTTTTGCTGTTCTAGTTGTCATGGTATCAAAAAGGACATTAAAAGTAGACTAAAAGCAAACAATCTCAATGACAAGGCATCACAGGGAAGTAGATTCAGGGTGGTTGAAATAATTGTGGTTTTTGGATAGTACATAGAGAAGTAGCTGGTTATTTCCAGACATGCTAAAAATGGCTTGCTTCTCTAAGGAATTAAAACATGTCTAAGGTTTATCAAGCCTTAAGTGGGCTTAAAAAAACTGGAAGAGCATGTGCATCCCCAGCAGTGCAGGTCTGACACCTGTGTTGATTCAGAAATACAGGCACTATGTGGTAGCCAAGCTATTTTTTCTGATGCTTTTAAGCATAAGCCACTCTCACCTGAGCTGGTGAGAGAAAGAGTAAGTTCTGGAGAGAAAATACATTTTTTTCCAAAACACAGCATTTCTTTTAGGAGCTGAAAGGGCTTTTAAGTTACTCTGTAAATCACTTAAAACTGTTTGTTGTTTGTTTTATTTTGTGCACGCACACACACACACACACACCCCTTCAGTGAAAGTGGCTATGTCACCTGAACATGACTGGCAAGGAGAGGCTGCTGCTCAAAGATTTGTCTAAAGGTATTTGGGCAATGTGATTTCAGTCCACAGTTTGATGCTTGAAGCTAGCTCTGTCCCGCATGTGTGTGTACATGGATTTCTTGTAGACATCTGAGGCACATCACAGCTGTGGCCAAGCATACAACAGAACCACATCAGATAGCAACATCTGGATGACTGAGAAATAGTGTTTGTAGTTCAGAAGGCATAATTACTTTTTATGTTGGTTGATGTCAGAGTGAAGTGTTCTATATAAATAGAAATCGTTTTGTTACATGAAGCAGTAGTCAGTGGACTTGAAATAAGCTGGTGAAAAGCTTTTAAGGAAAACAGGTTTTTCTTTGTGATACCTAAAGATCCATGCATTTGCTTTTCTGAGATCACAGATGATTTTGTTTTGTGATTAGAATAGATACCAAATGTTTGGAAAGACTGCCTACAGGATGCATGGAATGTCAATGGAGTTGTGGGAATTTTTTTGAGGCAGTTAAATATGTCTCAGATAAGTGGGCTATAAAGGAATTGTAACTGTTGCTGTTTCTGTTGCAGTAGTTTACTGTGGATCAATTCTCAGTTGAGACGCCTTTGTGTCAGGTGCTGCTTTATTAGGTGTAATAAAACAAAAGCATCTATCCAACTGCATTCATCTTGGAGTCTGAGAAATACCTTATAGGAAGAGGGGAGACCAGATAGTGTTGGTAGCTTTATATTTTTATGTTACCAGCAGCTAAATCCCATCACTGCAGCTTAATCTGAGCAAGTGTGCAGGCTCCCTGTGTAATCAAAAAAGAGATGAATTAATTCCTGTTGGTAGGTATCTGAATGTATGGCCATGACTCTGTCTACTATGCCTGTCTGCTTCAAATTTGAAGTGGATGGGCAGAAGAGACCTGTGTAAGTCAAATGAGGGCTCCCTCCTGAAGAGTGTACTGTGGGTGCTTAACTTTTCCCTGGCAATGCCCTGGATGTCAGCTAGAAAGGGAAAGTTTGGGCAGTTTGTCAGATCTAACTTGTAGATAAGTGTGCAGCGTGTCCTAATTACGAGTTTTATTTAAGGAGCATTAGCAATTTAACACCCCAATCTAATAACTCAAAAGCTTCTTGCTAATTTTGTAATTAGCACTGGAGTGAGATTTTTTGTGGAAAATACACCCTTAAGGAAATTGGGATCACTGACTTCCAGTGCTTTTAGAGAGCTTGTTTCTCTGACAATGTTTTGTAGACTATGTCTAGAAGGAAATATTACTATTTGTTCTATTTTTACATGGTGGTGACAATAGATAACATGCCAAGCGTGTACAAAAACCTATTTTAGTCAGTTCTACAACCCAAATGACTGGCTTTAGCACATGTGTCTGTAGGATTGGATTCTGCAGATATTGGAATATCTACAGATATTCCCTAGTGGAGAAGGCATGTTTGAATCGCTTTACACCACAGTTATGTTTGGCCTTCCAAGGGTGAGGAGGAGAACTCGGGGTGTAGCCAGGGTGTTCTGGCTGAGTGCTCATGCAGTTCTTAGCAGCCAAGGCAGCTTTGTATCAACATAGATGGTAAAGTGCAACTAGGAGAAGCCATAACCCTGCTTTAAAATGTAGTGTGGCCTTTCAAGGATAAAGCTGTTCTTGCAGCTTGCTTCCAGGAGATCTAGGTATTATCTTTCAGTTGGATAGAGAACCAGCAGGTTTCTCTAGAGACTCTCCTGGCCCAAGCAGATGGTCGTAGAAGTTTTCTTTGCAGAGAAAGTTGTTCTCAATTTCAGTGAGCAGACTCACTCTTTCCAGAGACTGATAAATTTGACTAATCCTTAGCTCTAGAAAGCAGTTCATGCTTTGCAGAATTAAAACCTCAGCATTTTCTCTCTTGAAATGGTAGGTTTTTAATGTTTTTGAAGATGGTGAGCTTTGTAACTGATCTGGAGTAATAGAATATAAATAAGGTCTGTAGACAGAGATCTGTTTATTAGTTTAATAGATGTAGCTGGAAAAGAAACAAACAAGCTCTTAAGCTCAGAACACCTTATTCCCTTCTTGGACTGATGAAGCAATTAAGCCTACAAGCTTGTCACTTGTTTTTATCGCTCAGCAGTTGCAGTCGGCTTTTAAACTAATCTTTTGCTTGTTTGTCTTTGTAAAAGAGAATGGCTCATCTATAGGCAGAGCTGCAGTAAGCTTGGGGGGCACTGAGCGTGGAGATGTTTAATGCAAAACAGTTGGAGTCACTTCAGGGTTGGAGATTGTGCCCTGGGCTCACGATTCGTCAGTCCTGTCACATCTCTTCCTTTCCCAGCAGGACATGCTCGTCTACATCCCCGTGTGCCAACACAGCCACATAAAGGATACAAAAACACTGCGAGCTACTCTGTTTTGCTTCCACTTCCTACCACAGATACTGTTTTTTGATGTCAAGTGGCCCAGTACTTCCTTGACCCCTTTTGCTCTTTCTTATTGAATGTGTTTTGGTGTCAAACAATTTGGCTCTTGGTTTAGTCCCAGGTTCAAGTCTCCTGATTGTTCACACTGCATATATGCTAATTAATTCAGCATCTCTAATTCAGCATCCTTACCAGAGATAGAGAAGTAGTTCCTTCAGGAGAGGGGTGGGAGTTGAAAAAAGGCATTGTTAGCTGACTAATTTGCTTCAAGGTCTGCTCTGGATGAACAGTATGGGTACAGATTCTGCCAAGTTTGGCTTCCTCTGCCTGGGACATTTCTCTAGCACTCTCCCAGGAGGTCTTCTGCCCTTAGCTGCCCCCTCATGCCTGTGATAGAAAGAGATTGGAAGCACTCCTAAGTGGCAGAGCTAGTTGGGTTTTAAAACAAGCAGTGCCAGTGAAGAGACCCTAGCCCTGATGGTGACTGTACCTTACTACACAGAGGGCTAAGTGGATGGTGACAGCATCAGTAATTTTATTCTAATTCTGTATCAGGTGATATTTTGGTATTTAATCATCTTTGCTTACAAACATTAGCTTGAGAGTTCCTTAAATTTCTAGTCAAATAGAGGATGTTTGAGGATGATGCTACATGTCTCTTACGAAGCTTAAATAAAAAGCACTGGATTGCAGACAGAGGAATCTTGGGCGTGCCAAGGGAGAGCCCAGAGCAACTGTGCAGTGTTGTGCTGGCTGTGACATCTGCTGCTGAAGATGCTGGTGGGCTGCAGTCATTGCTGCCTGTCTCTGCCTCATGGAAATCATGTTCCAGTAGACCTGAATACCTGAGCAATAATTGATATAGTTACCATCAGTACAAAAAGGCAGAGTGAGGTGGTTTTACTGTGTTCTTTATATAGTTTTCCAAGAATGGAAAATGCCACTTTCAAACTTTCTCCTCATTATTAGTTTTAAAAATAGCTAGTGCAAGTCTTGTCTGCTAGAAAGATAATCAGATGTCCCCATTATTTCACGAGGATGTCAAAATGCAGCAGCATTGCAAAGCCTTTGGGATTTGATGACCTGGGTCCTGTACAGACATATGAGAAATGACAGTCCCTGCCCCCCAAAAACTTTCTGTCTATCAGAGGAGAGTGGAAATTAGGTAGTGTTCACAGGAGCAAATAAAATAGCAAATACAAGTTAAGCTGGAGGAGCTTCATTAGCCAAGAATACATTCCACTTCTGTTTTCCTGCTGTATGCAGTAAGCCATCATTAGACTAGCTAGATCTTAAGATATTTAAACACTGTAATTTACCTAAAATACACAGGACTTTTTAAAAGTCATTTCAGTGCCAATGAGTAGGGCAGAATTTCTTGTGCATGCACAAGCAAGCACCACATAACATGCTGAGCCCTGGGAGTGGAGGAGGGAAGTGTAATGTTGGTCTCTTTTAAGGGTCAAAGACAATTTTAGCCTCTTAGGTTTGTAATGCACAATGAGCACAATTGCAACACTTTGTCAGGTCTAGAAATGACAGGAATTTGCACACAGCCAAAGACAAACACCATGGGCCCTTTTGTCACCTACCCTTGTCTCTTAATTCAGTGCAGCATCATCTTCTTCACTGGGGAGATGGATGCTTGGGAAGCCAGAGTGAGGTTGTAGGGTGCTGTGGCATTGGTAGGTGGGCTGTGCACATTCCAAAAGGGTTATTTGTGCTGATAAACAGTCTGGCATTTTGGAATGGGTAAGGGTGGGTGTGGGTGTCTTCCTATATCCATATTTAAATGTTAGCTGATCTTCCAGAAAGGAAAGGCAGCAGTGTTGTGGCTGCTGTTGGAGTGTAGCTGCTGAGCTCACAGTTATGGAGGAAGCTGTTTCCTTGGAGTCCTTCTTGTGGGCTGGATGCACATGTGTGAATTCCTTCTCAGTTCAAACACACATGGTTCTCACACAGCCTGCTGCTAAGGAGGGGCAAGTCTAGTTCACAGAAGATATAGTTTTGGATATAAAACGTGAGGTTGTGCCCAAAGCCCCATGTCAGTGTGCCTAGAAACTATTTCTGTGTTTCTGCTGCTTTCTGCATCTTCATTATATTTTTTTTTTTCAGCATTTTTGGCTTTATTTGTTGTTGGGAAGACATTGGCAATTCATGGACACCACTCATAAGAGTAAATAAGTGGTGACTGTTACTTGGTCTCATCTATAATGTCTCCCAAAAACCTAAAATAGATCAGGGAATTTTAACAGGGAGTGGATAAAACCCTTCTGCATGGGTCTTTAAGCACAGGATGTGGGTGGAAGTTCTGCTAACCCAGGAACCCTTGAGACTGAAATACTTGCAATACTTTATATGCAAGTATAATAATATAATAGGCTTCAAATTGCTCTCAAACCCCTTCATTTACCTTGTTAATTTAAAAAAAAGCTCCAGATCTGCAGATCATTTCATATTGGTGCTTGTTATATCTCAGCCAACATCTGACAGCTGAAAACTCCAAGTGCCATTTTAAGCTCCCAGCTGGTGCTGCCACTGGCTAATGATGACCTTTCCTCTTCTCTTCCACAGATATGATGGTTCAGGAGTGAGATAATAAGATATATTAAAGGGAAACAGAAAGAAACCAATCCCAACCTGCACCACCCATCTTTCATTTTGTGACTCCATTGGCTGTGTTTATGAACATGCAGTGACCAATGTGGTTCTTCTGATTTGAACCACATTTAAATTTCTTTTCAAAGGAGTTCTTTCAAATTACTAGCATGACTGCTGAAAATGAAGTTATGAAAGGTCAAAATGCCTAACAATATAATAGAAAGATATAATTGTTTCTGAGATAAATGGCTAAACTTAACCCACGTTAAATGTTATTTCTAGTGTCGTTTTTACTGTTATCCCAGTAATTAGCCTGGGATCAAAGACTTTTCTAGATGAGTGTGTTGTGACCTGTCTTTATCCTCCCTCCCCAGCTGTGCTCCCTTAAACATTATGTCTCCTTCCTGCAGGGACTGGATGACAAACCATTGAAAGTCAATTTGTTAGTGTCTTAAACAGCACTGAACAGAGTATAGATGTTCTCATCAGCTCTTTTATTGCCAAAGTGTCAGCACAAAACTCTTGAGGACCTGTTTGTAACATGAGTATGTCTTGATTTGTTTAATACTCATTTGTGTACAATTGTGGAGATGGCATTTAACTGTGCTCTGGCTTTCCAATCCTTTGTGAATTAGTCTTAAGTGACCAAAATCAATTGAAAATGTTTAAAGACTTAGTGTGATTGATGGAAGTGGCTGTTTAGAGTGACTAGATTTTAAGAGTTCAAGGTTTGCTTAAACAGCAGGCTACAGGGTTATTTACTTATAAGGAAAGGACTTGTGGTAGCTGTTCTCTCTCAGCACATGCTGTCTTGTGAAGTGTACCTTTTTGTTTTTGCACTTGTGGAGTTCATGCTCCTGTCATAGCAGTGCAAAGTGATTTTAGGTGATGCAAGATGAACACTGGAGCATTCTCCAGTGCTGCTTTGGTAGCTGATTTCTTCTGGATTTTGTTTCAAAAATGTCTGGTGCTGATAGCTTTTACTGAGATCTTGTTTGGACTGCTCATGCTGGAGGATGCTGGAAACAGCTTGAATTAGATATTAATTTTTTGGGGGGACATGTAATTGTGGGTGTTGAAATTTGCTAGATATTTATCATGATTCTCAAAGAATCAGGAATTAAACCTTAACAATAAACATTGCATTCAGTTTCTCTGAAGAATACTTAGTCCAAGGGCTGAGAATCCCTTAAAAGGACTAACAGTCCTTGTTCTAAATAATACTTCCTTTATCTGTTTATTGTCTCTATGGAGGAGGATAAGATTTTGATGCTATCATTTATTTTATTTTTTTTAGGAGTTAACAAAATCAATTTAAAGGGTGAAAAATTGGATTAATATCCTGAGGTTATCTAAGGAATTATTTGAGGATGTAATAGTCAAGAGATTGCTTTAAATATTTTATCAAGGTAGTTTCACTGTGAATTGTGTATGTCCTGGGAAGGTTGAGAGGAGTGTGTATTGATGCATTCACTGAACCATGTGTATTTAACACACCAGTGCTGCATCAGAGTCAAAGACATGTTCAGGCTATATTTTACTTTAAAATGATGGCATTTTTAGTATCACTATGACTAAAGTATTCTGGGAATCAGCTTACCATCTTCTTTCAATTATACATTAATGCATGGCAAAGAGAGCAAGTGAAAAACACGTGTATGTGTCACTTTTTGTTTTATCCAAATCACAACGTAGACCAACAGCACTGAGCCTTTGTGCTCCAGAAAATGAGAGCATAAGCAGCCTCTACCTGTGACATGACAAATGGGGCCACTGTTTCAATCTTCCACAGCATGCTAATAACAGAGCTCAGTCAATGCTGGAGTGCTCATACCCCATCACAAAAGTTAAAGTATTTATTGGTGCTGAAATGGCTTCCCCCAGTGATGCCCAGCCTCTTCCCAGTTCGTAACTGTGGCAACGTGGTTGTGTGCTTATCAGCCTCAAACACTGAGACACCACAAAAGCCTGGGTGTAATTTAAAATGTAGCAATATATATATATTTGTGTGTATATATCTATATATATCTCCGTGTATGGTTGTTTCTAATTAATATTTCCTAAGAAACTCAAAGTCATCCTGTAAGACAAATAAATGTTCTTAATTTTAAGAAGCAGGTGGTTCTTGAACCTTAGCAAGATTACTTTCAGCAGTCAGCCTTTGTAAGTCTGCACTTTTCTGGCAAATTCAAACCCAACCCCATAGGAAAAGGTGCTTGTTGATGCATTCTAGAAAGCAAACTGACCACCCTGAGTAAGTTTTGCTAGCTTGTATCCAAAGCTGCAGCATTCATTTAGACATTACATGAAAAACTCCAACCAAAAACACTCGCCCACCCAAACAACAAAAAAGCAAACAGAAAACACTCCAGAAAAATCCTGTGCATACACTTTAGCAATTTGCCATTGCTTTTTCAAGCTTATTAATTCATTAAGTAGCGTTTAATGAAGATAACTACAAACTAATTAATTTATACAGTATGTTTATTGCTTCCCTAATTAATTTATGTATTGAGTTACCTCAAAGAATAAATTATTTTTTTTTATACAATGTATACCTTTTGTTCTCTAAATAAAAATATTTCTTCAATATATTCCAGCCTACAGTTTGTAAGAATACCACCTGCTTTAATATGTTGGAGAGTTGTTTTCTTTGAGGACTATGCCAACACCACAGCTTGTGAAACTCTTGGTCCTGTTTGAAGTGTTTGGGAGTGTGCTGCACCAGGGAAAAGCTCTCAGTTACACTGGTAAATTAGTTTATTGTTTTCCTACTAAAGCTTTTTGACATTAAACCCTTGCTTTGTAAGGCTGAGGAATTGAGTACTCTGGTATGATACTGACAAATAGGTTGTTTCCATGTAAATATTTGTATGGGGTGTACATATCTAGGTTTTGGTAGTGATGGGGCTGCAAGGGTGACCTCTGTGGGAAGAGACAAGAAGCTGCCCAGTGCTGAACAGCCAGTTCCATCTGTCTCCTGTGGGCCCACTGCTCCCAGAGCTGAGCCCCTCAGCTAAGTTGCTGGTGCTTCTAGGAAAATGTATTTAAGAAAGTGCAAAACATCAAAGTGAAAAATATTTGGAAGTGAAAAACATTGGTACTAAAGTGATTTTATTTTTTTTCCATCATTTTACCTGTTAGAGGAAAGAGGGCAACTAGAAATAGATGTATAATAGATATATACTTCTGGCTTTGTGGCTGGTGCTGTCATGAGGGTTTTAGCTTTTATGACACTGGGGCATTCTTTGACTGTAACCTTGGGCTTTCAACTGAAGGACCTGGGGGGGGGGGTGGTCCTAAATAGCAGTGCTCTCATGCCATTCCATCCAGCTGGGAACAAGCTAGTGATAAATGGTCCTTATCTGCCTTCTAAGAATCAGAAGACCAGCCCCCTCAAGGGTGTGTATGGCTATGGTGGATCCTTTGGCACGCCCTCAGGGAAATCTGTCTGCTGGATTAAGGCTCTGAAAGGACTGGAACACCAACACACATGGCATGGGGAGTTTACAATCATTCTCCATCCTTCAAGTTCTGTTAAGCTTATGGGTAAGAATTAAGGGGCAGGCTAATATGGGAAACACTGTTGGTGGTGTTTGGTACAAGACATGATCAGGAAGAGGAGGTTGATGGGGCCTTCTGCAGAGAGCTGGAAGTATCCTCATGATCATAGGCCCTGCTTCTCTCATGGGGTCTGGACTAGATGATCCTCAGAGGTGGCTTCCAACCCCTGCCATTCTGTGATTAAAACATTGCTGTGGAAAAAGGATACATTTTTCTTGAGGTAGTGTGAATTTTAATGCATTACTTGTCATGGTTTCAGAATAAATGAGGACCTCAGCTCTGTGGTCACAAAGAAGTTTTCTGCAACCCCCTCCTTTTTTTTTTATTTTTTTTATTTAAGAAGACAATTATTCAGCCTTTGAGGGACATCATACTGATCTTGATTTAGTCTATTATGTTGTCTGTGAATATCTTGATATTAATTGAATCCATCTAAAGAGCCCATTAACTAGTATAATTTATTCAATATCTCCTTAACAAAGAAAATTGCATTTATTTAAAGTAATTCTAAAGAAGCAAAGAGTTTCTTCCCATTAAATAAGATATCTGCAAAATCTTGGTTCTTCTCTAAGCAGACAGAAGACTGTAGTTTATCATTTAATACCGTATTTTTTAGCACTGTGGAAATACTGTCTTTTTAATTGCAAGTGCTAACACAATAAATTATATTAATTTTTGCAGAAAGGACTATATGAACTATTTAATAACCTGCTATATGATAGGAAGTAGAAAGCACAATCCATTAAAATTAGGGTGAACTGCAGAAAAATAATATGTGGAAAAACCTCTTCATTTGAGGGAAAAATTGATCTTTTTTCACGTAGGCTTTCCAGAATGTATTAATGTTTTAATCCCAAATTTGCTCCCTTTTCCTATCTTTTTTCCATGCAAAACATTCCCCTGTACTGTGCCATGTCTACTAAAACTAGCAGATTTGCTGATCATTTATGTGAGCAAGTGCAAACACTGCAGACAAACAGCTTTCACAGGGTTACAGCTCTGGATCCTCATTACAGCTCTCTCTGTTTTGACCAGTTTTTGTAAGATGTACAGGTTTACTTTCATGGATTTCTTTCCATACCAGTGGTGGGATTAAACCCAGGTAAATCAGGTAAATACTGATTTAAAATTTTAAAAACTGAAGTGAATTGCACTGTTTCTGGTGTAATCTGGTTTAGCTCCAGTGTAAATTGATGCTATTATACAAATTTTGGCATGATCTCGAGAGTGCTTTTACTGTAAAACTATCTATGTAATAAATAGTAATATTTATTAATAAATATAATCTATAATCAGAAATCTTGTGGGAGTGAGTGGACTAAATTTTAATAATTATTTTCTTGCTATAGATTTCCAAAGCTCATGTTTGGCTTAGAAGTATAAACATCCACTTGTAAGCAAAGAAAGCTCTATTTTATGTCTGCAGAATTAAGATGGGCTCTGTCCTTCTACCTGCCAAGTAGCTCACCATATTATTATGTAATTAGTATTAAGAGCATTGAATGGGGAAATTATTGATTAATTCTTAAAGACCTATCCTTTTTTTTTTTTACATTATGTGTTTTGGGGGCAAAACCAGACAATTTAAGGCCAGTTTTAGGGGAAAGGTGGCAAAATACCCTTAGTACTGAAGCAGCAGGAGTTGGATTCATAGGTAAGACATCTAATCATCACCAAGGCTGTCATACCAGAAGTTGTCAAAGAGAGAATTTTGGTCATAGTCATGTGGGTAAGAAATGTCATCTTCAGACACAGAGGCCAAGTAAATCTCTTAAAACACCAAGGGATCACTGTCATGTTTGTGAGAAATGTGCATTAGAAAAGCTCTACTGAAAGTCAACCAGCTGGACCTCCTTGCAAACAGAGTGTACAGAAGAACCACCATGTCTGTTCTTCACTTGATCTCAGCTTTGTTTCCTGTCACTGTTGCCTAAAATTCCCTTTTGTGGATGCTTAAAATAAAAAATAGTGAAGTTTTAGTAAGAATTTGTGAGAATGATGAATGGTTGTTAAGAGACCTGTTTCAGAAAAAGGAAATCTCTTACTTTTAAGAAGTGTATTTATTCAGTCTTCTCTGTCTGCTTCAGTTCTTGAATTAATTTATTATTCAGTGTTATTAGCAATACACCCTTGAAGCCTGATTAAGTACTAGCCAAAAAGACAATCCTCTACTTCCACAGTGATGACTTTATCTGCTTAATGAAGGCAGAGTTGAATCTCAGCATGTATTTTAGCAGCACTGCTACCTCAGCATTTCAAAGTGCTAGTCATTTAATCATATATTCACTCTTGCAATCCCTAAATTAATATTTTTTAATTTTGAAGGATGCTTCTGTGTCTGTATATGTGTGTTAGACAATTTGATTGCATGAGATGTTTTGCAGAAATTTTCTAAAAATAATCACTTTTTAGCTATCAGTTTCCTGAGAGCTTCTTGAGTATTTTTCCCAGGAACATTTGCTTGCTGTCTTTTGAAAGAACAAGTGTTGACTTCACATGATTTATTTGAGGGAAGATTGGGCTAGATTCTGTCAATGTTACTGATGCATTACATGGTAAATAAAAAGACACCCACAGATGTTTCACTTTGTTGTATGTGCAACATGTTCATGTTGTAATCTGCAATAGAAAATGATTAAGCACTACTGAATTTTTGGGGGGCTCCTTGTTGAACATTTGTAAAAAAATAACTATTTCCATTTTGCATACACTGGAAGAGACTGAAAAAAATGGAAAATGGGAAGAAGAGATTCTCCAGCTAAATGATCATTTAGTTTGATGTCAAATAATAAATTAGAAACTGTATTACAATTCTCTTTTTGTTGATTGTTTTTTTGTGACTGCTGGTTTGTGGAAATATTGCTGTCAGATTTCAAGGAGATGTTGAGCATATGGGGCTTCTACATGGAAACAGAGATAGCATTTGCAAGCTGATGAAATATATTCCTATGGATGGCCCAAGTGATGCGACCTGTCAAGGTAATGAATGAAGTATTGTACTTAGGCTGGAATATTACAATGGCTGTTTTATGCAGAGATTTTCTAGGAAATCAGGTTTCTTAATGAAAAGGTATTAAAGAAGGGTTTAAAAGTGGAATCTTTAATTGGCATTTAGCAGGCTACATATTTAACATTTATGTAGTGAATTAGCAAATAACTTATTTAGTTGCTTTAAGCCCTATGTATATATTATATTTATGAGTTGCTTATATATAATGATGTTATGCAGATAGATAATGCCAATTAAAGAT
>VYZU01075904.1:25476-37604 GCA_013401355.1 Ceyx cyanopectus | reverse complement strand
TAATAAACCTGTTTTTTTGTGACTGCTGGTTTGTGGAAATATTGCTGTCAGATTTCAAGGAGATGTTGAGCATATGGGGCTTCTACATGGAAACAGAGATAGCATTTGCAAGCTGATGAAATATATTCCTATGGATGGCCCAAGTGATGCGACCTGTCAAGGTAATGAATGAAGTATTGTACTTAGGCTGGAATATTACAATGGTTGTTTTATGCAGAGATGATGTTTCCTAAATTGAAAAACAGGTTTATTAATGATGTTCTTGTAAAGACAGGACTAATCTAGGATTCCACTACCGTATTTAATTGCTAAGTCAACCATTAACGATCCTTGCAGTTCAGCTTGTGAAGTGAGCAATGATCAATTTTTTTTTTGTTGCTCTGTGTTCACAGCTATGAAAAGGTGGCTGCAAACCTCAGAAAGGTAATTCAGAAACACAGATCAATATTTCATTCTGTCTTTTGCTGGTGTTAATTTAGGGAGGGAGAAGTGTTCACTTATTCCTAACATTGTTTATGGTTTAAGCTTCCTGCTTGTTTATTTCTTTGCAAATATTATTCTTTGCCAAAATGACGTGATCTGATAACCTTGTATCAGGGGGAATTTCCTGGGAGTAAACAGGCCATTCAGAATAGGATGGGTTACCTCTAAAATCTTGAAATCAGTGATTCATAATTACACAGTATGAGCCAGGGAATGGGTCACCATTTGTCCCAAGGAGGACATCTGTAGTGCTGGGTGCTCAGCTGTGTGCCCCCAGTTTAGGTGACTGGAAGCTGTCTCTGCAGACATACCCATGAAGGCTGACAACAGAAGTACTGGACTGTGACAATCACAAGAGCAGAAGCAAGTGGCTGGAGCCTGGTGTCTGACCCATGTGGTAGCACCACAGCCTCCAGCACAGATGGCAGGAGAGTGGAAGGGAAACCCGATGGGAAGTTTGATTTATCTTCAATTGCCTCCTCTCCTTTTATNATTCAGTAGAAGCGTAACATAAAATAAATATTAAACCAATTTATTTCAGTTTGATATTTTAATTTACTTTGATATTAACAAAACCAACTTATTATTAGGTCGATCAAATGACTATAAATAAGTCAAAAACCTTATGAGTTTTATCTAACACAATGGAAGGCAGCAGTTAGCTGCCAGCCATTAGAGCAGGGTAGCATTATCAGCACCAGCTGAAATGTCTCCTTCCATCTGAATGCCAGATATAGCAAGGTGCCAATCACTCCCAGATCAAAGGTGATACTGGTGTTCATTAAGATAGTCTGTTCAAATTACGGATGGTCCAGTGGCAGTCAGTATCTCTGCTTTGCCAACAGAGGTCAAATAAATATGTCCTGGTGCCTGTCAAAATGACACAGCTTGATACGTGTGAGATTCAAATGGAAATGTACCAAGAAATACTTTCAGGATTAATCAGACAACATTCCTGATCTGAGATTTCATGGGTGTATGATTCTAGAAAGTGGCCATTTAGTTTAGGGATGCCTTATTTGTTGAGACTCTATTAGTTATCTGCTATTAATAGGAAACTTCTTGCATTATCTGCCAATACACATGTGCACACACAGACAAAGGCTCACCAAGTGTCAGAAGTTGTCTTTGGTTGAGACTGATGTTAGAACCATCCTTATAAGTACCACAAAAAACATTTTCTCTGCTCAAAGCATTTTCTGTTTAGAAAATACAGTTTCTGTGACTTTCCTCTGAGAGTTTTAGGAAGCTAACACATTGTGCACAAAATGACTTAGTGGTTTCTTTGAACTACCTGTTTAATATTGATAACTTTCCTCAGATGAACCAGATATCAGACCTGATGATCCTGTTTATTGTAGCACATCTGCCCACCTTTAGTGGCTGCCTGGGAAGGCAGAGGAAGTCCAAATTTCTTTAGGGGAGGTGGTGATGTGATAGCAGCAGGCACAGCCAGTTTCAGTGGGATAGTGTGGCTTATCCCACTCCTCACCACTCCAGCTCACCAGTTCCTTGTCAAATTAACATGGGATGTTCCCAGGTTCTCCAGCGTTGCTTGGTATATCCTACCCCTCCATTTAAAAGACAATCCCATGTGATGAAGGGGAAACAAAAATCCATCCAAACAGAAAATGTATTTATGTTTTAATATTTCAGATCATGTCTCAATGGATAGAAGCCACTTATTCTATCCTACAAAAGCCCTAGTTCAAAAATGCCTTGGAAGTGCAAAGCTAGCAAAATGCTGCTGCTCAGGACAGTCATTCTGTCAGCTCTGTACAGCCCTTGCTCATCTGGAGAGACAAATAGAAATGGGTGCAGCTCAGTGCTGTGTATTCTTACGGCCATGAAGTGCTCAGATGCAGATTCAATCCCCAACCACACTGTCCCAGAGCAAGATGCCACATACAGTAATGCAATGTATGTATATCAGGCTTCAGTCAAAGCATAGGAGCTCTTCCTGGAAAATGATTTGACTAATGGTTTTAAAAGTAATCTTGGACAATTTAAATATGTACTAACTGTTGCTGACCCTACCTCTAAATATCAGTGGATTTCTTAGGTTANAAATGACGTGATCTGATAACCTTGTATCAGGGGGAATTTCCTGGGAGTAAACAGGCCATTCAGAATAGGATGGGTTACCTCTAAAATCTTGAAATCAGTGATTCATAATTACACAGTATGAGCCAGGGAATGGGTCACCATTTGTCCCAAGGAGGACATCTGTAGTGCTGGGTGCTCAGCTGTGTGCCCCCAGTTTAGGTGACTGGAAGCTGTCTCTGCAGACATACCCATGAAGGCTGACAACAGAAGTACTGGACTGTGACAATCACAAGAGCAGAAGCAAGTGGCTGGAGCCTGGTGTCTGACCCATGTGGTAGCACCACAGCCTCCAGCACAGATGGCAGGAGAGTGGAAGGGAAACCCGATGGGAAGTTTGATTTATCTTCAATTGCCTCCTCTCCTTTTATTGTGTCATTAGTGGTATACTGAGGAAACTGAACAATAAAGACCCACTTTGGGAGGATGCAATGGTTCAGCAGTGAAAAATGTTAATGAAGTGTTGGGGGAAAAAAAAGCTTGGGGGAGTGGAGTGTTTGCATATCAATATATTGCCTTTTTAATGGGGAAGGTTCCCTAATGTTAATGGGCTGGTCATGATTTAATGCAAAAGGTGCTGTCTTTCAGCTCTAAACAGACAGAGAGTGGGAAGGGAAATGAGAAGAAAAAAAATGCAGTTAGTCTGTATTTAAATTAAACATTAGTAGACTTTATGAGCTGAGTGTGTAGTGGATAAAAGAAGGATGCATGAAGTGATACAAAATAGATCCCCAGAGATCAATTTAATGTTTAAAGACTAGACAAAGAAAACCCTTTAAACTTGCATAGATTGCAAAATTTCCAGTCAAGTGACAAAGAAAAAAATAGGAAGAAATGTTTGGATGACTGTGTGAAGCCCTGTTTGTGCTGGAACTGTTGTACAAGGCTGGTGCCTGGCCAGCTTTAGTCAAAGCAGAGTAAAAGCTCTGACATTTGGCCAGAGTTCATTGTTGGGTGTAGCTGAGATTATCCAAACTACTTTATCACTAGGTAGCTGATCCAATGAGCTGCTTTAGGATCCTAAATATTGTAGTAGCCTCTAAAAGATCATCCTTTCCTCTAGATTGATCAGGCATAGCAGTAGTGTAATATGGTAGACACAGTTTCTTCAGCAAGGAAGGTAAAACAGACTTTAAACCCATTCATTTAGCTGGCACTTTCTTCTTTTCTCCTGCATTTCAGTTTCCACACATAGTCTGTCCCTGCAGAGCTGACCTTCCATACAACATTGCTATGCCGCCTTGCTGGATCACATATGCAGGAACAAACATAGGATGGTGTAGCAGAGATGATTTTCTGCATGTCCTGAAGTGTTAATTTGTGATGGCATACAAATTATTTAAAGGAATTTTCCATAATTGTGGCAGTTTGCTTTAAATTATTCTGGAGATCAGACACTGTTCTTTTTTTTTTATTATTCCCTCATAATTTAGTAGGTATTTTCTTTAAGTGCCACATCATCATGTGGTTGTGCCTATAGCTGAGCTCAAAACAATAGGGTTTGCTGGGGGAAATGTAGCTGCTTTGCTTCTTTTTCCATTATATCCCATAGTGAAGAACTCTCACCCTTCAGGATCTAGTCCCCTCTTGGTGCTCTAGGAAGTGTGTGTGCAAATATCCATGAATGGAGATGAGACTTTACCCTGGAAGTAGATGTTTGAACTGCATGCATCCTTATGCTGCAAAGAGGTGTCTGATACTGCAGAACTCTGCTCTTGGAGCAAGCAGGCTGTGTGGTGTTTATTTTAGGAGATAATGGGCTATAGCAGCTAAAGGGGAAAATACTTCCTACGTGGTGCATTCAGATGTAATCTGCTCTTTATTGTCATTCTAGGCATTGAATAGTTCAGCTAAGCATATGGAATTTACAATGAAATGCCACCCAAAGTAGTATCTAAATATTTTATGGTGCCTAGGCTAGTAAGGGGGTATGAAATCTTTAAAGCACAATATGCTGCCTTGTCAGTGCCTCCTGGCCAACTGTCAGACAAATAGAAATGGGTGCAGCTCAGTGCTGTGTATTCTTACGGCCATGAAGTGCTCAGATGCAGATTCAATCCCCAACCACACTGTCCCAGAGCAAGATGCCACATACAGTAATGCAATGTATGTATATCAGGCTTCAGTCAAAGCATAGGAGCTCTTCCTGGAAAATGATTTGACTAATGGTTTTAAAAGTAATCTTGGACAATTTAAATATGTACTAACTGTTGCTGACCCTACCTCTAAATATCAGTGGATTTCTTAGGTTAGACTTGGCTTGCTTTGAGTTGGGATTAGTGCAGTTATAGCTGTATAGCTCTGCTTGCATTTACACAGTAGATGGTGTGCACGTGGTCTCAGGAAGAAGGCTGCAAGCTCCTAATTTGACATGTCTGCTTGTTACAGAAAGAATGGGCACTGTGGAAATGGAGTAATTTGTTGGCTGGTTGCTTGCTTCTTTCCAGGACTGATTACTAGTGACTGGGGAGAAGTGTGAGGATGCAGAGTCCTAACTTTCTCACTCTCTCAAATAGAGAATAATACAGAAATAGGAAAACCTGGATAACTTTCATAGCTTATCTTCCTGCTCCAAAGACAAAAAATCTCTCTTCCTATTTTTTCTCAGTGTTTGTCTAGTTGTGCAGAGGCTGTGAACTTCTAGGCTGAGGATGGAGCAGAAGCTCCAAACTCCAGATGTGAATGGATGTGACTGCGTGTGGTGCTGTGGAAAAATGGGCCAAGAGAAACCAATGGAGCCACTAAGAGACCTCAGTGGAACTTTGGTCCTTGCCTTGCTCCCTGTCATTGTGGTTAGGGTCTGCTTCAGGAACAGATCCTGCTGAAAGGACTTGTGCTGGGTGATGCTTTAATCAGACATTAAAGTGTTTTTAAAGACTTCCTATGATGAAAGCTTTACCTGCTTATACTACTGACCTGAGAAACTANAAAGAAAACCCTTTAAACTTGCATAGATTGCAAAATTTCCAGTCAAGTGACAAAGAAAAAAATAGGAAGAAATGTTTGGATGACTGTGTGAAGCCCTGTTTGTGCTGGAACTGTTGTACAAGGCTGGTGCCTGGCCAGCTTTAGTCAAAGCAGAGTAAAAGCTCTGACATTTGGCCAGAGTTCATTGTTGGGTGTAGCTGAGATTATCCAAACTACTTTATCACTAGGTAGCTGATCCAATGAGCTGCTTTAGGATCCTAAATATTGTAGTAGCCTCTAAAAGATCATCCTTTCCTCTAGATTGATCAGGCATAGCAGTAGTGTAATATGGTAGACACAGTTTCTTCAGCAAGGAAGGTAAAACAGACTTTAAACCCATTCATTTAGCTGGCACTTTCTTCTTTTCTCCTGCATTTCAGTTTCCACACATAGTCTGTCCCTGCAGAGCTGACCTTCCATACAACATTGCTATGCCGCCTTGCTGGATCACATATGCAGGAACAAACATAGGATGGTGTAGCAGAGATGATTTTCTGCATGTCCTGAAGTGTTAATTTGTGATGGCATACAAATTATTTAAAGGAATTTTCCATAATTGTGGCAGTTTGCTTTAAATTATTCTGGAGATCAGACACTGTTCTTTTTTTTTTATTATTCCCTCATAATTTAGTAGGTATTTTCTTTAAGTGCCACATCATCATGTGGTTGTGCCTATAGCTGAGCTCAAAACAATAGGGTTTGCTGGGGGAAATGTAGCTGCTTTGCTTCTTTTTCCATTATATCCCATAGTGAAGAACTCTCACCCTTCAGGATCTAGTCCCCTCTTGGTGCTCTAGGAAGTGTGTGTGCAAATATCCATGAATGGAGATGAGACTTTACCCTGGAAGTAGATGTTTGAACTGCATGCATCCTTATGCTGCAAAGAGGTGTCTGATACTGCAGAACTCTGCTCTTGGAGCAAGCAGGCTGTGTGGTGTTTATTTTAGGAGATAATGGGCTATAGCAGCTAAAGGGGAAAATACTTCCTACGTGGTGCATTCAGATGTAATCTGCTCTTTATTGTCATTCTAGGCATTGAATAGTTCAGCTAAGCATATGGAATTTACAATGAAATGCCACCCAAAGTAGTATCTAAATATTTTATGGTGCCTAGGCTAGTAAGGGGGTATGAAATCTTTAAAGCACAATATGCTGCCTTGTCAGTGCCTCCTGGCCAACTGTCAGACAAATAGAAATGGGTGCAGCTCAGTGCTGTGTATTCTTACGGCCATGAAGTGCTCAGATGCAGATTCAATCCCCAACCACACTGTCCCAGAGCAAGATGCCACATACAGTAATGCAATGTATGTATATCAGGCTTCAGTCAAAGCATAGGAGCTCTTCCTGGAAAATGATTTGACTAATGGTTTTAAAAGTAATCTTGGACAATTTAAATATGTACTAACTGTTGCTGACCCTACCTCTAAATATCAGTGGATTTCTTAGGTTAGACTTGGCTTGCTTTGAGTTGGGATTAGTGCAGTTATAGCTGTATAGCTCTGCTTGCATTTACACAGTAGATGGTGTGCACGTGGTCTCAGGAAGAAGGCTGCAAGCTCCTAATTTGACATGTCTGCTTGTTACAGAAAGAATGGGCACTGTGGAAATGGAGTAATTTGTTGGCTGGTTGCTTGCTTCTTTCCAGGACTGATTACTAGTGACTGGGGAGAAGTGTGAGGATGCAGAGTCCTAACTTTCTCACTCTCTCAAATAGAGAATAATACAGAAATAGGAAAACCTGGATAACTTTCATAGCTTATCTTCCTGCTCCAAAGACAAAAAATCTCTCTTCCTATTTTTTCTCAGTGTTTGTCTAGTTGTGCAGAGGCTGTGAACTTCTAGGCTGAGGATGGAGCAGAAGCTCCAAACTCCAGATGTGAATGGATGTGACTGCGTGTGGTGCTGTGGAAAAATGGGCCAAGAGAAACCAATGGAGCCACTAAGAGACCTCAGTGGAACTTTGGTCCTTGCCTTGCTCCCTGTCATTGTGGTTAGGGTCTGCTTCAGGAACAGATCCTGCTGAAAGGACTTGTGCTGGGTGATGCTTTAATCAGACATTAAAGTGTTTTTAAAGACTTCCTATGATGAAAGCTTTACCTGCTTATACTACTGACCTGAGAAACTACAAGCACAAAGGTTCAGGCTAGCTAAGGGGAAAAAAAGGTAGATTTAGTTGTCCTTCTGGGTCCTAGATATGCCAGCAAGCTGGTGTGAAAAGGCTATAAAGGATGTACATCTGAAGCTTTCAAATTCTTGTTAACACTTTTTAACTTAGCAGCAAGAAGGATATAAGCTTAACACTGGGGCTAGTGCAGAAATGTGGTAGATAATGCTGTGGATTTGTTTCCAAACTG
Source organism: Ceyx cyanopectus (assembly GCA_013401355.1). Lineage (NCBI taxonomy): Eukaryota > Metazoa > Chordata > Aves > Coraciiformes > Alcedinidae > Ceyx > Ceyx cyanopectus. The sequence goes on along the minus strand of VYZU01075904.1, from coordinate 29,697 downwards.
ACACTTTGACTCGCTGTTAGCATTTGTTGTGTAGGAGGTTCCTGTGTCAAGTTGGTGAGGTGTCACCAGCAATGAATTGAAGAGTTAGAATCAACAGCAGTTGCCATCAACTTGGTGTCAGACTGTGTGCACCCACAACTGTCTTCATGCTTAGGTAAAATTCTCCCACAGGATAAACCCTCTCTTGCCTCTTACTCTCACCTTCTGCCTAGTGAAGCATCTCCACATATTCAGAGTGACATGCTTTCTTTTGANTATCCATGAATGGAGATGAGACTTTACCCTGGAAGTAGATGTTTGAACTGCATGCATCCTTATGCTGCAAAGAGGTGTCTGATACTGCAGAACTCTGCTCTTGGAGCAAGCAGGCTGTGTGGTGTTTATTTTAGGAGATAATGGGCTATAGCAGCTAAAGGGGAAAATACTTCCTACGTGGTGCATTCAGATGTAATCTGCTCTTTATTGTCATTCTAGGCATTGAATAGTTCAGCTAAGCATATGGAATTTACAATGAAATGCCACCCAAAGTAGTATCTAAATATTTTATGGTGCCTAGGCTAGTAAGGGGGTATGAAATCTTTAAAGCACAATATGCTGCCTTGTCAGTGCCTCCTGGCCAACTGTCAGACAAATAGAAATGGGTGCAGCTCAGTGCTGTGTATTCTTACGGCCATGAAGTGCTCAGATGCAGATTCAATCCCCAACCACACTGTCCCAGAGCAAGATGCCACATACAGTAATGCAATGTATGTATATCAGGCTTCAGTCAAAGCATAGGAGCTCTTCCTGGAAAATGATTTGACTAATGGTTTTAAAAGTAATCTTGGACAATTTAAATATGTACTAACTGTTGCTGACCCTACCTCTAAATATCAGTGGATTTCTTAGGTTAGACTTGGCTTGCTTTGAGTTGGGATTAGTGCAGTTATAGCTGTATAGCTCTGCTTGCATTTACACAGTAGATGGTGTGCACGTGGTCTCAGGAAGAAGGCTGCAAGCTCCTAATTTGACATGTCTGCTTGTTACAGAAAGAATGGGCACTGTGGAAATGGAGTAATTTGTTGGCTGGTTGCTTGCTTCTTTCCAGGACTGATTACTAGTGACTGGGGAGAAGTGTGAGGATGCAGAGTCCTAACTTTCTCACTCTCTCAAATAGAGAATAATACAGAAATAGGAAAACCTGGATAACTTTCATAGCTTATCTTCCTGCTCCAAAGACAAAAAATCTCTCTTCCTATTTTTTCTCAGTGTTTGTCTAGTTGTGCAGAGGCTGTGAACTTCTAGGCTGAGGATGGAGCAGAAGCTCCAAACTCCAGATGTGAATGGATGTGACTGCGTGTGGTGCTGTGGAAAAATGGGCCAAGAGAAACCAATGGAGCCACTAAGAGACCTCAGTGGAACTTTGGTCCTTGCCTTGCTCCCTGTCATTGTGGTTAGGGTCTGCTTCAGGAACAGATCCTGCTGAAAGGACTTGTGCTGGGTGATGCTTTAATCAGACATTAAAGTGTTTTTAAAGACTTCCTATGATGAAAGCTTTACCTGCTTATACTACTGACCTGAGAAACTACAAGCACAAAGGTTCAGGCTAGCTAAGGGGAAAAAAAGGTAGATTTAGTTGTCCTTCTGGGTCCTAGATATGCCAGCAAGCTGGTGTGAAAAGGCTATAAAGGATGTACATCTGAAGCTTTCAAATTCTTGTTAACACTTTTTAACTTAGCAGCAAGAAGGATATAAGCTTAACACTGGGGCTAGTGCAGAAATGTGGTAGATAATGCTGTGGATTTGTTTCCAAACTGACACTTTGACTCGCTGTTAGCATTTGTTGTGTAGGAGGTTCCTGTGTCAAGTTGGTGAGGTGTCACCAGCAATGAATTGAAGAGTTAGAATCAACAGCAGTTGCCATCAACTTGGTGTCAGACTGTGTGCACCCACAACTGTCTTCATGCTTAGGTAAAATTCTCCCACAGGATAAACCCTCTCTTGCCTCTTACTCTCACCTTCTGCCTAGTGAAGCATCTCCACATATTCAGAGTGACATGCTTTCTTTTGAGTAAATTCATTTCCTGCTAGTTCTGTGAAGGCAACATCTCAGAATATCAAGAATTGTATTAATTTGTTAATTTTCTTTTTCACTCTTTTATGGCAGACAGTATTAGGCTACAAAATCCTGTGCATTTTTATATTTTTATTCTCTTGGTTTACCAAGAATTTTCTTAATGGTTGTTTGAATGTGAAATCCTTTTTGGGTTTTTCCAGAGTATGTTTACATAACTGAACTTGAACACAGTGGTACTAAAGCAGATGACACTAATATTATGGTTATGTTTGTTGTCTTGTTTTCCAAGAACACTCAAAAATTTTCCTCTTGGACCTGTAATGTGCTGCTCTTACCTTAAATTTTTTGTTTGTAGGAGGAAAAGTGGGGAACTGAATTTAACTAGGTCTTCCATAAAGACTTTTTGTAAAGGAAAAGTATGAAAAGAAATCTGTTACATCTTTTGATTGCTCCAGTGGTGCACGAAGGCGTACAAAGCCAGAAATGGGCATAGGAATAGGCAGGAGAAAAACAAGAGTTGTAATATATAGTCCTGTTTCAGGAAACTGTAGTGTCTTTATAATCAATTGTCTCATAGGGTTCTAAACCCTATGGTTTGATGAACTGCCCTTAATGCTAGATAACCTTTTGAGGAAATTCTGCTGATGTTCAGCACCTTTCAGCATTGTTCCTCACAACACCTTTTATGAGGTTTGGAGACAGGAAGGTGGGGCAGCTCATACTTCCTGACATAATTCTTCTCTAAGATACCTACTATTGTATTTACCATATGGGAAACTCTCCCCCTCCTGTCCCCCAAAATGACCAACTCGCCCATTCTTCATTGCTTCATGACTGCTCTAGGTTTACACTTGAGCTCTGGTTTTGTCTGACTTCTTGCAGAATCTCGAACCAATTTTATTCTATTATTCTAGAATAATAACTTTTTTCCATTATCCTCAGATCTCAAAGCATCATTCTGTTTGTCAGATTCAATGTGATGTAATGTAATGGACTGTAATGATACTTTTGTTACCTAAAACAAAGCAGCATTGCATTATTCACTAAATGAATTTAAAAAACCCCACATCTTTCAGTGAAGGGGTTACTGTGCATTCAGAGTTATATAGAGCCTCATGCCAGGCTGAAGTTCATATGGTCTTAGCCTAAGGAAATCCTATAAGTCAATGTTAAAGCTCCTACTGATTTCAGCAGGACCAGGATAAACTGATGTCTAAAGAGTGATGAATGAAAATGCACAAACATATCCACAGCATTTCTGTTTGATCAGCATAACCTACTAACTAATGGTTTGCTGACATATCTTTTTCCAAGAGGTTATGTAATATAAATAATTTATGCTCAAGGGAATAGATGATTATCAAAAAACTCATCAGTGTCTTCATGTTTCTTGAATGTGGTTTTGTTCCATTTTTTCAAGCATTTCAATTAAATAAGTCTGCCTTCATGCAGATTAAAAATCATGGTAATCCTGGGTGAATTGGAACTGGCCTTTTCTCCAACTACTATGTAGCATTTATAGTAATGTCATATTGTCAAGAAGCTATTGTAGAACTCACAGCAAATACATTTGTCTTTTCCCTGGCAAATCTATTAACAGTACTTGTCTGTGTTATTATTTTATAACCAAAAATAATGTGTTTACTTATATTCAAAGGTTTGCTTTATATTAACATCACTTGTTCAAGAAATCTTTGTTATCAAAGTGCCTTGAGTTTGGTTCTTGCATCCAGAAAGGACAGGTGGATGCAGATGAGGAAGGCTTATAGATCAAGTGTTGTACCTGCGCTGATCTTCTTTCTTAGCTCAATTCTGGAACCTTTCTGGGAAGCCAAGGTCTACAAGCAGCACTGTTATTCCCCCTTAAGGGCACTGTTCCCTTTGGTGGTCTGGATTTCTTCTGCACACTTTCTTCTTTGAAGGAAGTGATAGAATGTTAGGGGTTGGAAGGGACCTAGAAAGGTCATCTAGTCCAACCCCCCCTGCCAGAGCAGGATCACCTAGACCAAGTCACCCAGGAACAGATCCAGGCGGGTCTTAAGTGTCTCCAGAGATGGAGACTCCACAACCTCCCTGGGCAGCCTGTACCAGGGCTCTGTCACCCTCAATGGGAAAAAAGCTTTCCCTTGTGTTGACCCTAAACCTCTTGTGCTCCAACTTGCTCC
>VYZU01075904.1:0-24891 GCA_013401355.1 Ceyx cyanopectus | reverse complement strand
CTTTATCTGGAAACATAATCATCAAGCAGGGAAATGTTTGTTTATCAAAGGGACAGAAGTTGGAGAGAACTTTTTGTCTCATCAAATTTCAGATTAATTTTTTTTTCTTATTAACATGGACAATAAAAACTATAGTGACGCTGGATCCAGCTCATGTGAGATAAGGTACTTTTTTTTTCTTTCAGACAAAACCAGAATCTGTCTCTAATTAGGGCAAAATACAATAAACATGATCTCTTTTTGTTACCAGATAAAGGCCAGAGCAACAGTCAAGATGCAGTACTTTTTTTCTCTGTGAGGTGCAGAAGGGAGTATCACTAGCTCTGTATTGCTTTTCTCTTATGAGGAGCTCTGTGTGTTTAAAGCAGTGGTTTACCACTGGCAAAAAAAAAACAAGCATTGTTTGTTTGTTTGTTTTTTACTTTCCCTGGGAGAGCTTGTGTGCATGGTTTCCCAAAAAGCTTTTTATTAGTGATGAGTCATTAGGAAGACAGAAATACAAGGCTTTTGTGGAGCTGCTTCTGTCTTCTAGAGAAGCCTAGCAATTCAAAAAGTTAGGAGGCTGACTTCAAAGCAGGTATTCCTCCATTCCCTTTACTGTAAATAACCATGTATTAAGGATTTGTTTTGTGTTAGGTTGTAGAGTGTAGCCTTAAAAGCTTTTTAAAAAGGTTTATTTCTATGAGGTTGGAATATAAAGGGTTGGTTGGAGCTAACAGCAGGCTAGGATTTCTGAGTAAATGAAACTATGCACAAGTATGAAAGAATTTAATTAAATCCAAATCTGTGCTTTAAATTAAAATTGTGCAATTGTAAGAATGTGAATTTTGTTTTTTTTTACCAGCATTCCCTTCTCAGAAGGTAAGGAAACAATGGAGAAAATAAAACTCTTCACTTAAATGAAAAATAGAGATAGGACAACAGACATAAATGTCCTCCTTAACTAATGCCATGGAAATAGAATACACCAGTTGACAACCACATCTCAGGGACTGCACAATTTGCAACTGATTCACTGTGTTGTGAATTTGATTTACTCTTTAGTGATTCTGTGCAGCATCTGACATTTCAGTAAAAATAGTCTGATTCTTTTGATGCTCTTTGGGAAGGACTTGAATCAATCTAGATAATCAATTTTAGGTATTTATAGGTATCAGGGAGAGCTAGTATCAATGAGATGCTAAAAAGCTGTGTGCCTCTAAGTCTTTCTGATGCTAGCACTGGGGGCTTTCTGCTATGTGGAAAACAAAAACCCTGCATATTTTAAATAAAGAACTACATAGGATTTAAGTTGCTTATGTGTGTTGCAGTGCAGTCACAAAGCTACTGCCTCACCCTGGTGTCAAAGCCCCCTGCTGTCAAAATCAAACTCTAATGAAAACAGTGCCCATGCAAAAGTAGCTAATTTTATTGTTTTTTCTCTTAGAAAATAATTGGTACTGTTCAATGGTAGAAGCCAATGACAGTGATTACTTATTTATTGACATCTCACTCAAACAGCTAGCAAAACAGAATTGCTCTATCTGCTGATATTTAAAATGCCTCTGTCTTTGTTTAATGAATCTATAATTTCACTTCTGCAAAGAGGATAATAACTTTTGAGTCAGGAATTAATCTGATATAATTTGTTTGCTCAGGAGTCTTTATCAGTCCCTCCAATTGTTCAGCTGCTTCTGCATGTTTAACAATTGCTTCCAAGCTTGTGCCTGTTACTCACCTCATGATTTTTCTGGTGGTTCTGTCTTTCATCCATGGGCTAAATAGTTATATTATCAAAAATGAATAGCAGTTTACTCATATCTCTAAAGCAATTGCAAAGAATATCTGTGTTCATTGCTGGTATAGCTATTTCAAATATATCAGTATGTATTAGTAGAATCTTTATGGGCTAAATATGTTTGTGGAATAAAGTTGAATTCTACTCTTGCCTATATTGGGTAGGCACTCCACAAGAACAAAAATTTATATAGGGGTGCTCAGAGCAGATTTTGTTCAAGTCAGAGGGAGTGTGAGATGTGGCCATTTTAGCAAATTGGCTTGAGTAATACTTTTAGCACATTTCATCTGTAGATATTGATTAAGTCTTGAGGGGGTTAAAGAGATGCCAGTCTTATTTAGCATGTTACAAAGGGCAATCAAAATCCTGCAGCTTTAGCGTGGTGAATGTGATAATTAACTTGCTGTAGCAAAGCTGGATGAGTTCATATCAATGCAATGGAATCAAGCTAACAACTTTGCTACATCACAGTACAAATAAAAATATATATTTAATGAATGGCACTACTAAATAAGACCAGTGACAGAAACACAAGGAGTAAAGCTGTAGGGAAAACCAGTAACAATACAAACCAGAGAACCTGTTACATCTTCTGTTTCATTGTCTTGTTGAATGCTGTGGATTAAAGCTCTAGAAGAAAATTAGGTTTGGTTGTCATGGCTCTTGGTTTTCATAGAGGTTTTCATAATTGTAACAGCAACTGATAACACTTGTGTTTAGTCAGCACTAGATGCCAAATGTACTCATCTAATGATTCCTGTCAAGTTCAAATCTGAGGTGTATATTCTCAGATTCATTATATGTTCATCTATCATATAAACAAATTTTACATTGGTAATTTATTCTAGGAAAAAGTACTCTTATTTTAAACACTTATTTAATGTCAAGCATTGCCAAAAATAAATGTGAAACAGTACTCCCTGTTCTTTGGGTGTTTCTTTTAGCAGCACTATTCTCCTGTCAGCATGCACACAGGTAAGGGAATGAAGAAATCAAAGTTTTGAAGGATCTGCTCTGGCAAGGAGGGATGAGCATAACTTTATATAGGAATCTCTAAAACTGATGTGATTATAATTTTACTATGAAAGTAAGTACTGTGCATTCAAATTTGGTTAACATGCTCATGGGAATGAAGTTATACAGATAGGTAATTGTTTTGACTGTGGGTTCCACACAAGCTGTTATTCAATATTATTATTATTATTATGTGTGTAATGCAATCATTAAAACTAGCAATGTGATGGGTATAGGACCTTCCTAATCTGGAGAAGCTGAAGGCACTTAAACCCTTGTAAGAGTTGTTAGCATTTTACTGAATATTTAAAATATTGTAATTGAAGTCTGTGCATTACCTAGTCCTTGTGATGCAACAGAAATGAAAATACATGTTCTATAATGAAGTCATTCTTCCCTCTGATTTAACTTTGCCCTAATGGACTATTAAAAACCCAAAAAGTCATTAGATGTTAAAAAAGGCACATTAGAGAGTGATTGTAATCTTTGATGTTATCATAAATACTTGTTTGCTGTCAAAGATGGTCCAGTGTCTGTGTTGGCTCATCTTGAAGAGGGAAGAGTGCAACCAATCACAAATAATTTCTTGTCATAGCAATGCATGTCAAGCCTAAAATAGCAAGTCTAATAAAGATTTCTAAATACAAATAAAGATATTACCTATTGTTTCACTGGGCAGGAACTGACTTGCTAACCCTTTATTTTCTGCTTACACAGCTTGACTGATGTGACCCGATGGTTGCTTGTGTTGGCATCAGTTTATTTGCCAACAACCCATTTTGTTCATTTGAATCGCCTATTTTATCAAGCAAATTTTTTGCTATTACAATACTGTCTGATGATTTAGAAAAAGAAAAAAAGGAGTCTTCTCAAAATCTAAATGCTTTTCATCCAGGCTGTTCTAGAAGTCTGAAGGTATGTTTGCTGATTTTTACAGACTAACCTCCCAAGAGTCTCAGCAAGTCAAAATCACATTTTTACAGAGCTGCACCTCTGCTGGGAGAATATAAAGGTACCCATGGGTGCATTTTAAAGGAATTATGTCTTATGTTTAGGGATTGGAATATTTATGCAAAATCAGCTGTCATTCCTCTCTCATTTGGTCTACATTAACAAATAACTGAAATTGAAGCTGAAGTCATGTATGACCTTTTGTTTTAATTCAGAACAGTGTGATTGGCAGCCCATGTGGCAGACATGACTGGATATAAAATGCTGTTTTGAGATGTGGCCTTGCTCAGAGGATGGAGATAAAGAAAAACTACTCCTGGCACTGCATGAAGCTCAAAGCTGTCAAAATTTCTGTTGTCACTGTGTAGGCCTTGACACTAAGGTCTGTGAAGTACCCATTGTATCTGTGAGTTTCTGGCCCTGGGAAATGCCAAGTCTGGAGAGGAGCCCATGATAGTTCCCCAAAGGTGACACCTGACCTTTAGTAAAAGCAAGGCTATGCTGTTGCAATTTAGTGCCTTTGTGTGTTGGCTCAGTGACTTGGAATAAGTGTTATAATCTGATAAATAACTAAAATGGTGCTTTTATTCTAGCAGTTGCATTGAGTTTGTGACAAGATCTTGGTAGCAGGGGGCTACAGGGGTGCCTTCTGTGAGAGGCTGCTAGAAACTGATAAAACCCAGGTGTCTGATACAGCCAATACCAGCCAACTCCAAGATTGACCCACCAATGGCCAAGGCCAAGCTCATCAGCAATAGTGGTAGCGCTTCTGTGATATTTTAGAAGAGGGGGGGAAAAAAACCCCCAACTATTCTGGAAGAGTAACCAGAGAGAGGAGTGAGAATATGAGAGAAACAGACCTGCAGACACCAAGGTGGGTGAAGGAGGAGGGAGGTGTTTGTGCTGCTGGAGATGGAGCAGGGATTTCCCTGCAGCCCATGGTAAAAATCATGGTAAGGGAAGTTGTCCCCCTCCAGTCCATGGAGGTTAACAGTAGAAGAGATACCCACCTGTAGCCTGTGGAGGACTCCATGGTGGAGCAAGTGGATGCCTGAAGGGTGCTGTGACCCTGTGGGAAGCCTGAACTGGAGCAGGCTTCTGGCAGGACTCACAGAGAGAGGAGCCCATGCTGGAGCAGATTTGCTGGAAGGACCTGTAATCCCCTAGGTCCCCATGCTGGAGCACTCAGTTTCTGAAAATCTGTACCTCGCCTTCTAGAGCAGGACATGAAGAGCTGCACCCTCTGAGGATGACTCCCATTGGAGGAGTTCATGAAGGACTGTCTCGTGTGGGAGGGACCCCACACTGAAGCAGGGAGAGTGTGATGAGGAAGGAGTGTCAGAGCCAAGGTGTGATGCACTCACTGCAGGACTCCCCTGTGTCACTGGTGGGGAGGAAGTTGATAAATCAGGAGTGAAGTTGAGACTGGGAAGAAGGAAGAGGTGACAGAAAGATGGCTTAAGATAGGTTTTTTTTTCATTACCCTATGCTGATTTGTTTGGAAAGAAAACTAATTTCCCTGAGCTAAGTCTATTTTGCCTTTGACAGTAACTGCTGAGTGATTTTCCTGCCCTTATCCTGACCTGGGAGCCTTTTGTTGCATTTTCTCTCCCCTGAGCAGCTGAGGAGGGGGAGTGATAGAGCAGCTTTGCTGGGCACCTGGTATCCAGCCAGGGGCAACACACGGGTCTTACAGTTTAAGAACTGCATAAGAAATCAAGTTGGTAGCACAGAGGGAATGAGAAGTGTTCACAAAAGAGAATATGAAGACTGCAAATCTAAGGATGAGAGTGTCAAGATTAATGGGATTTAATGCAAACTGAAGTTGCACCTTAGTTCATGTGACTGCAATTTTGATGTTCAACAAGAACTTTTTGCCTCAGTTTCCATCCTGCTGAAATGGAGGACTGCTTCAGACCTTTAAGGAAACTACTATATCATGTTCAGATTCCTTTTCCTTGTTTAACAAAGTGAAGTAATGCTTATTTTTTATTTCCTCAGGAATTTGGTTTGTGCAGTTGCTGAGACCTGGGGAGCAAAAGGGAAGTGAGGGTGGCATTTCAGATTTAGGTTTATGCTTCTAGTGACATTTAGATTTGTTTATTGTCGAGTTGGATTGTATTGTTTGAAGGTTCAAAGTTTTGGGATTATTTAAAGTTCGAATATTCATGTGGGAACTGTTCTATTACTGCACTAGTCCTTGTTCTCCAGAATGTGGTCATGGGACTCATGCCTAGGGGAACAATGCTGAGTATCTTCACGTATTTATGCCCCATTTTGGCCACGAGTTCTGAGTCTGCAAAGACTGTATTCAAAGATAGCACCAATCTGTCCCCTACTTAAAGTCCTCCAGATGAGAGGAGATGACTGCATTGGGATCTGAATATTCACATTCTTTACTGAGAGGATGGAGGGAATGGCAGACAGCAGACCAGTTGCTAACATTTTGGTTTAGATGCCTTTGCAGTGTACTTGGTGCAAGAGTTCCAGCCAAGGTCACTATAAATTGAGTGTGTACTCAGATTAAATAACCTCTTACATTAGGCAGAAAGTAATTTTTCTTTTCTTGTTAGAGTTCATTTGTCAAAGAGAAAATGAATACATTAAGAAATTAATATTGCAAATTGCCTAGAAGCATAGAGCCATCATAAATTTTGCTAGAAGAAGAAAGCATTCACCTTGGTGTTTGCACATCTGTTAAGAGTTGTCCATAAGCAGAAAGTTACTATTTGCCTAGTGGTGTGTACATAAAATATGAATAAATTGTTTTCTTCTTTGGTAACCTTCATCCTTCCCCCTTCTCCCCTAATTCCTCTTCCCCCCCCTTGCAAAAAAAGTGCTCTCAGTGGCAACAACTATTGTAGAATCATTAGTGTAGCATACTTCTATCTTCTGGAATTTGGGATAATTTTTTTTTGGTTGAGAATAAATTAATGCCAAAGTTATAGGATTTTTTTTTTTGTATAACAAAATTTAATTTGTTATACAAATCCCTTTGCCTATTCTGCATAATGAGTGCTTTTGTTGCTGTGCTGAAATACAATGGAATTCACCTTATTGCAGTTACACAACTCCTGTGTTCACTTGCTAGAAGTGAGGAACTAAACCAACTTTTCTTCAAAAAATACTTTTCATCTCATCTTTGCTCCATCTCTTTTCCTTGATATAATCCAAAGAAATCCCAGACCAAAATACTGGTTTCAGCTCTACTAGGGAAAGAAATTAAAGCCCTTGGTTGCTATTCTATGCAGAGATGTTTTTGTGGTAGATCTCGGATCACAAACCATAGTATGTTATAGCAACGTGGCAGTAACTTGAATTTTGACTGTGAAGCTCATCCTGTCTCACAAATGTGTTTTACACTTAGCCAAAGGCAAACAACAGTATTTAACCTTTGAGCTTAAGCACAGTGTGGTCTGAAAGAGTGGTAAAGTTACTAGGTAGGTAGAAGGAGGTGTCCTGGTACATTACTACAGTTGGAGATGTGTTCAATCCCAAGGTATTGCTGATCTCCATTCTGCTTTTCTGTACTGCAAGTGGTCAGATCCTCTGTGGTTTATGGGACTTGTCCAAGAGTGTCTGAGGGCAAATAAACTGCTTTTCTTAAAACCCATTTAGGTCAAGCTTTGGTACAACCTAGTTCAAACATAAGGGTGTTTCCACTGTGAGTAAGCACAGTTGTGGAACAGTTGCCAACTTGGGAAGCTAAAGGCTTGGTGAATGAGACAGTTTCAGCTCCCACTCATACTATTGCCCTGGATGATTGCCTAGTCTCCTTGTTAGGATCCAAATCTGTGTTTGGGGATTCCCTGATTTGCATAGTATTGATGTGATAGACTTTGTAACTTTAAAGCCTCTATTCCTTGCTGCAGCAGAGACCTCACTTTTGTTCTGTCTTGTTATTTTGTTCCGGGTTTTGTTTTGTACAAATAGAAGAGACAAGCTGCCTCCAGTTAGTAATTCTGAGCTTGCTGTGAGCCCCCGCTGTTCGTGGGGAGGCTGTGGAAGCAGCAGCTGCTGGAGCATCCCTCCCTGCCATCGACAGGCTCAGCCCTTGCTGCATCCCTTCCAGGAACAAAGCAACATCCCTCTCCCTTAGCAGCTACCAGCCAGCATGCTGCTGGGTTCCTGGGGAGGCATGGGCAGGAGAAGGGGGTCTTCACTCCCTCCAGGCCACATGCTCCAGTGGGAATGCTTCTTAAATTGTGTGTGTGCACACTCATGCTGGCACAGTCTGATCTTTGATTTCTACATGTTTGCTAGCATGGAGTAAATATGCAGGAGCAGACCTACATTTTTGGGGTAGGAGTAGTGCTGTTTGTTTTTCTGGTTGCTAAAAAATGTCCAAAAGCATTAGTTGGAATTTCTAGTCAAAATATATCTTGGTTTGAAATTTAAGCTAGTAGCTAATTTTTATAATGAAGCTAAGACCACCACAAATGAAATACTGTGAAGATCATGATGGAACATTGTTAAATATGGAGTTTAAAAATGTTGATGTTAAACCAGTAGCTTAATAGTAGGAAGCAGAGATCAATATGCATTAAAATATTATTCTATATGTACCAGGCAGCTGTTCACCATATCCTGGGAGGAGAACAGCATTGCTTGGCTAACATGTTACCACGCTGCAGAGTTGCTATGGCAATATCAAACCAATGAATAAACCACATCACAGAGACAGGGAGGTGAGTAAGTGTGAAATTGATTCAGTGGAACACAGGAATATGTGGGAGCCAAATTGGTCAGGATAAAATTTCTGGTAGGAAAATCTCTTTCTTTTCACAGCTTCAGTATTTTGTTATAATGAATGTTTTAAAAATTGAAATCTTATAGGTATTTTTTTCCACCAGAAATTTATATATTTTTCCTCTGATGCCATGTGTGTTTCAATATATCTAAAGCATTTAAGAAATTTATCCATGCATAATGAATGCAGCTAAATATTAAAAAGTGCTTTTTTAAAAAAAAAATAAAATAAATACAGTTATTAGTCATATAAAATCTAGGTAAGATAAATTAACTTGTGTGCAAGTTCTGTTACCAACTGGAAGCTAATATTGTAGAAGTTGTATATGTAAGCATGTATTCAAATACATCAGGCTTTAACTTGTTATTTCTAAATGTGCATTACAGTGCTATAATCCATACATATGTCCTAGAAACAGTATGTGTTTTGGATAGCACATTGATATCACAGAAGACAGATATCTGTGCTTATAAATGGAGTGCACAAATATTGATCATGCTTCATTGCCCTATTTTGTTATTTATGTGACCAATGTTTTGAATGTCTTGAGGAGAACATTTTTTTTTCTTTCAAATTATTTTAAAACATTCTGTGAGAAGAACAATCATACTAAAATGTGCTATCAGCAGTATGTTTCTTGTTACCAAGGGAAAACAAAGTACTTATCAGGCATGTTTTAGATTATGTTTTCTGTCTGACTAATTCACCTCAGTTCAGTTGGATGATCAAATAATGGTAAAGGTTTTAGTCCTGGGAAAGGTCCTGTTGTCAAGGTCTAGAAGGTCATTTTGTTGTTATAAATGTTACAAATTAATATTTGTTAGTGTGAGACATAAAGAAATCTATTTTTAGAACATTTTTTTAGGCTGCCTGTTAGTTTTGGGCAGGAAGTGTGCTTCTCTAGGTTGCAGAGCTTATAGTTCATATGCTATTAATTTGATCTAAACTTGATGTTTATTTATAGCTTTAAAAAAAATCTGACATCTTCCATGTGCTTTTTTGTTTCATCTCCATCTCCCCCTGTGAGTGTATTCATATGTTCAAGGCCTTTAATTTTTTCATGAAGAAAAATATGTATGACAACAACACTAAATTAAAGAACATTAACTTAAATGGTTTGGGTTTTTTTTAAGATTCCAGAATGGTGTTATCAAATACAGTCAATGAAATGAAGGAGGTAGTTTTTTTCTAAAGTACTACTCTGTCACATAAAAGCAATTGTTCTATTCTTTGGTTTCTTTAGTTCAAAGAATGGAACAGCTTAATTTATTTACAGAACAGAAACCAATATTTGTTTGCATTTACCCTTTTGGCTTAGATATTGAAGACATTTGCCAAATTATTGGCAAAGAAGCTGCTGACTGATGCTTTTTACTTTGGGATGGAATGATAAGGCAAAGAAAAACCAGGACAAGTGTTGGCTGAACACTGAAGCTTTTGTGATTTGGAGTTTCAAAGACAGAAATAAAGCTCTTCTGTGACACAATAACATCTTGAAGTCCTTCAGTTACACATTTTCCTCATCACCCTGTGTTAAGCTCTGACTAAATGACATTCCTAAACACAGTTCACGTGCTGGTGAGCAGCTGCAGCTCAAGAGATTGTTCATTTCTGTTGTTTTCAGCTGTGAACAGAATCCTCAAATTATTTGAGCAAACCTAGACAGATCAAGGTTAAACAGATGCAAAAAGAAACACTATAGGCCAGGAGCTAGTGTGTGTTGTACACCATACATGCATGAAGTGTCTTTCTTCATTTGTCACTGAGTGTTCCAGCTGTACACAGTGTGTGAGACCAGCCGTGCACTGATACCCATCGTGGGCTTTGCAGGGTCCAAGTTGTCACCATCAAAGCTTCTGCCTCCTGTGTGGCCCAGCCCACCAGTCCATTTTCCTCAGGCTGTGCCTATCATGAGGCATAGGGGAAATGTGTGCAGGCCTCCATTCTAGGTAAGCAGTGGGACTAGATATCATGTGGCACTGGAAATTTTCTTCTTTCTGGACTGTTTCCAGGTACATGATGAGATCAGGAATGCAACTGAAATAGTGGAAATGTTGTCTTTGAAGGAAGGTGCTTTCAGAAGAGGCTGTTTTTCCACCTGCTACTTTGACTTTCTCACTTTTGGGGAATATGGTGCCGAATGTGCAGAAGATTTGCTGCTGGTGTGAAAGCAAAGGAGCATCTATTCCCCAGTGTGTCTGTCTGAAAACCTGCTTATTAGCAGAGCTTGGAAAGTAGCCCTGTGCGTGCACAAGCACTGTGCCACTGCAGACAGTGGTTCACTTCCAAAATCCTCAGAAGCAGGTTTTAAAGCCTTCTTTAATGCCTTCTTAGCAAGGCATACATGGCTCAGAATCAAGCCTTTAGGGCAGAGAAGGGTCTCTTCAGGAGGACAGAAGCACACCTCAGATTTAGTGGATTTATTGCCTCAGCAGTGCATATTACTTTGCCTTCAGCTTTTTTTTTCAGCTTTTTTTTTGTTCTGTAAAATGAAAATACTTAGGTTAGCTGCCCTGAGTGGGCAAGCCAAGATAGTTTTCTATCCCCATCCATGAGTGGAAGAAACTGAATCAAACTAGTGGTACCTTCTCTTTGAAGCAGATGGTGCCAAGGGTTCATATTGGCACAGGTATGTATCCAGTCTTGTTTCATCATAAATAGTGTCTAAAGTGATGAGAGCTTTATGTTTCCTCAGCAGCACTAGCATCCCCTTGCTGGCAGCTCTCACCACTGCAGCCCATTGCTCTAACAGCACACACAGGAACAAAAGGATGCAGGTTAGGGGAAATGTGTGCAGGCCTCCATTCTAGGTAAGCAGTGGGACTAGATATCATGTGGCACTGGAAATTTTCTTCTTTCTGGACTGTTTCCAGATACATGATGCCCTGCATTCCATAAACTTCATGCCAGTCCTTCCAATAAAACTCCCAGGTATGGGCACAAGGAATACATGGGGAAAAGGGCTGTCTTTATTCCAGTAGCTGACTGCATGTACAGTTCAGAAAATCCTGGTCTGTACACCTTGCAAGATTCAACAGCATGAAAGTGATGTTTTGAGTAAATGTTTATTTGCTTTCTGTTGTACACAGCACTGATACAGTCTTGTCCTGCTCTCTTTGCTTATCCACTCTCTGAGCTTGGGCTCACCTTTCTCCACACACTCCTGCATGCCAGCAAGGGGACACGGAGAGATCAGGGAGAGCCCAGCTCCCTCCACAGTATCCACAACTTCCCTCAGCCCACAGATGATGAAAGGTGGGAGCATGTTCAGCACAAATGAAGTTTTATGAAGCACTAAATTCTCTGAATAATATGGCTATATAAGCCAAAACATTTTCAAAAGGTTGTAACCTCACTGGACGTGTAGCCTCATGTAATAACAAAACCACTTTGTTCTGCATCATAATGCAACTTCACATTCTCTACAAGTCCTTCCTTATGTACAAGTCATTGTTTCTTGTACATTTAGTCTGTCCATTTCAAGTGGGCTTTATTTTGCTGTACAGTGAAGATAGGCAAAGATAGAGTCTGACCATGAGATTTTTTTCACAGTACTGTCTCACCCTTTGATTTCAGCCCATTGACTTCTCAAATTATGACAGTGTGCTGTCACTTTGTATTTATCTCCAGTTGCCATCTCACATCTTCATATGTTTTTGGTTTTTTTTCAAATGTTTTTTGCAGGTTTAGGGTTAGTAGTCTCTTACTAATTCTCAGTTGCTTTTTTTTTTTCCTCCTCTTTTTTTTAGTCTGCTTTCTTTCCAACTGCGTGGACTGCTTCTTTGTGTTTGATATGTAACCTCCTATAATAACTGCAAATTATCATGCAAAATAACTGCAAATTATACATGCAAATATCCTTTGGATTAGTTTCCACTGAGACATTGACTTGCTGCTGCTTAAGCTCCTGAGATAAATTTTCCTTATTTGGTTTCACTTCTTCTTTTCTTAGAAATGTGAATTAATATCTTTAGGAATATTTTACTACAAATTACCTTATTTGAGCATCTCGGCTAACTTTTTGGTGTTAGAACATTTCAAGAGCAGCTTTTTGGGATTAAAGAAGATAATGCTGAAGGAATTTTCAATTTCCCCCTAAGAGCAGGCTGGAACACCCATCAGGGCCCATGGATGAGAATTGTACCTGTGTGCCAGTAGCCATCATTTATTTTCTTGGAACCACCTATCTAGTCACTCATTATCTGGTTATAGCTGTAGAGCAACAGGGCAAAAGTCAGAGGGAGCCTGAGGGAGGCTGAGATTTTTTTGTTGTTGTTTTTGTTTTTGTTTTTTTTTTGTTTTGCCTGGGGAATATGTTTTCTTGTATCCCCTGAGCAATTCTGGGAGAATTTTTAGTCAGTAGTGCCCTTCATATATTCTTTTGTATTGGTGACTGTCTCCTCCTGGCCGTTCTGGGATATGTGGCTTCTCCTTGAGCATAAAAACTGCCTTGGCAGCTTCTCTGGAAGTTTGAGGAACATGTAGTCATTCATTTGGTAAGTCACTTATTGCAGCCCTAGATGCCAGCCACCACTCTTTCCTGTACAATTGCCAGTGCTCTAGCTTCAGTCCTCTCAGACAGCTGGTTTCCTCCATCATTCTTCTGTGCATCTCTTTGGTAAGGCTGTATTTTCATAAGCTTTTCAGACAAGCTGCATTTCCTGAAGTTGATGTCTCCTTTCTTGAAGGATTATATTAGCAGTTGATTTAATTAACTGACCTAATAGTATTCCAAAAGCTTTTGTGCCAATATGTGCCACTTAAATCTATTAGTTGGATGTTCCTGCTAAATTGTTATCTTTTTGTACTGCACTACTGTGAAATGAATAAAACAGAGGAGTGGCTCATATGATAGGTTAGGGGGTGGAAATGAGAACACAGGTACAACAATAAATTTTGCCTCCTCCCTGGCTGTTTAAAGGGAATCAAAGCCCAGAATCACTGATCCTGTGACTGAATCAGAGCTGTGACACTATTTGGTGGTTCTTCTTACAGTCCATACTCCATGATGCATTCTGCAGTCATGGTTCCTTACCTGCTGAGAGCAGAGGACCTACAGGAGCATTTGCTCCTGAAAACTGTCATCTTCTCCCAAATCACTAATGATAGAATGAGAGGAAGAGCCTCAGGTTGTGTCAGGAGAGGTTTAGATTAGATATTAGGAAGAAATTCTTTACTGAGGGTTTAGGCAGTGGAACAGACT
This sequence comes from Ceyx cyanopectus, assembly GCA_013401355.1. Taxonomy (NCBI): domain Eukaryota; kingdom Metazoa; phylum Chordata; class Aves; order Coraciiformes; family Alcedinidae; genus Ceyx; species Ceyx cyanopectus. Next base: position 11,196 of record VYZU01075904.1, on the reverse strand, counting down.
GCCTGGGGCAGTGGTGGAGTCACCATGCCTGGAGGTGTTTGAAAAACAAGTAGATGTTGCACTTGAGGCTGTGGTCTAGTGGTTAGAGAGATGTTAGGATGAAGGTTGGACTTGGTTGAACCTAGAGGTCCTTTCCAACCATAACGATTCTATGATTCTCTGCTGGTAGTTTATTAATGGAGCTGTATTTGTAATAGCTCAAGTGCTTAAGTTCCCAAAGAGCCACAGATTTTCTGACCCTTCAGGTACTTGTATTTGTGAAATGTACTGATTAACTTTAAAAACACCATGTTTTTGGTGTTTGTTTTTGTTTGTTTGTTTTTTCCCCCCTATGGTAAGGTTCTTTGTGTAATGCAAACCAAAAGGGTTGGACTCCAATAGATTAGAAAACTTAAAAAAAATAAATTAGAAAGATTAAAAATTAGGAGAGAAATATATTGGTCCCCATGTTCAGTGTTGCAACAGTCTTGCTTGTTTGATGTAAAAAAACCCTAAAACATTCAAACAAATTTTGTGTCCTTTACAAGTATCTTCTTACATTGTTTGAAGTTAGGTCACTGGTGTACAGTTGTCACCTCAGAATATGTATATACTTCTTAGAGGTATGTACTAACAAGTTGGTATTTCTCTTTAATTGGATTAGGTAGTTTTCTTTGTGATACTGAACAGAATTGCTGGGGTTATTTCCCTCCAATAGAGGAACTATTGTGCTTTTTCTCTGCTGTAACTTCTAAGCTTAGAGCTTAAGCATGAAGTCTTATGTTTTAAGTAAGCTGTAAACCTCTGGAAGGTGAAACTTCACAGTAAGTTTCTTATATTGACAGTTTTATTGTAGTATATAGTATTGCAATTAAACCTTAGATTAACTGAGATATATGTAGATGTTCATTGACGTGCAGTTGACTGCTGGGACAGTCATGGCTACTTAGAACAATTAAATTAATTCTGAGTATGTGGAAATTCTTTCAGATGCAGCTGGAAGATACAGTTCCTTGTGCACCTAAATACGATTTGCAAACACAATCATTTCATGGAAGAGTATTTATAGGAATTATTGTTGCTGTTGTTTTTAAAACCCCACCTAGAGTACTGTGTCCAGCTCTGGAGCCCTCAGCACAGAAAAGACATGGATCTGTTGAAGTGGGTCCAGAGGAGGGCCACAAAAGTGATCAGAAGGCTGGAACAGCTCTCCTATGAAGAAAGGATGGGAGAGTTGTAGTTGTTCAGCCTGGAGAAGCCTCCAGGACACCTTATTGTGGCCTTTAAGTGTGTAAAGGGGGCTCATAAGCAAGATGGAGAGAGACTACTTAGATCTGGAGTGACAGGACAAGGAGCAGTGGTTTTAAACTGAATTACAGGTGGATTTAGTTTGGAAACGAGAAGGACATTTGTTACAGTGAGTGTTGTGAGGAGCTCTAACAGCTTATCTAGAAAAATTGTGGATGCCCTATACTTGGATGTGTTCAAGGTCAGATTGTCTGGGGCTTTGAGTAACCTGACCTAGAAAAAGTCCCTGGCCATGACTGGTGGACTGCTCTTGGTGATCTCTATTCCATTCCATCCCGAACCATTCCACAATTCTGTGATTCTGTGACTGGTTGTGATTATTTTGGCTATGGATAAAGCAAAACAGTTACTTCTAACTATTGTGGAAGATACTCAGAATGTAGTTCAGCAGCTTTATCAGCTATTATGTAAGTAGATCAGTGCATCTGAGGGGGAAATGCCTTTGAGGAAGTGGCAGCTGAGAGATCAAGTACCCATTGAGGCTAATTATCATTGTTTTATGTCAGTCTGGTGGTATGAGAGGGATAAAGTTACTATGTAAGACTTTTGTTGTTGGTGGTGGTGAAGAATAATACTGTCTTATTCTGTAAAACATTATATATGTGTGGATTTTTTATTGTCCCTTGTCCTTTTGTTTTATTAGGGCACTGAGTTTATTTTCTTCTGTGCAAGCTATCTGTAGATACTGTAAAAAATCAAAAGGTAAGTATTTCTAGATAAAGAAGGTAGGCAGTCTAGTTCTGAAGCTGAAATAATGTAGTAGAACACAATATATACTATTTTTTTTCTGACTATATAAATCCAAATCAAAGTCAGCTTTTCCCTCTGAATATTGAATGGCAAAACACTCAGAAGATTTTTTTCCTATCTACCCCTTCCTTCCCCTAAAAAAAAGCTCTCTCTGAAACTCCCCAGATCCTACATCCTTGGAGACCTAGTTTAAATAGGAAATGTTAATCAGAACCAAATAAAATAGAAGATCCTAATCATATTTCTTTACAATCTTTCTTCTAACCCTGAGGATAATAAGATTGTACCTTCTTAAAATGAGAGAATTACTACTCCTCTTTCACAGAGGCACTGTCAGGAGAAATCTGTTGTGATTTAGAAGTATAGGCTGGCAGCTTGCCCTCTGAGCTCAAGAAGGCATGGCACCATGCCCAGACTCTTTTTCTCAGGGCTTCAGCTTTCTTTCACATGGCTGTGCAAAACCAGTCAATACTTTCTTCTAACCTTGGTTCTCCTGCTGAAGACCCATCTGTAGTACCTAGAAGTTTCCGTTCTTTTCAATTTAGAATTTGCTCTCCTCTGTTGTCAGCTTTCTTCCTGTAGCCAATGCTTCTTAGCATCTTAACCTTCTTACACAGACCAACTTTCTTAATTCAGCTCAGCTGTTGTATGGCTTTTTCCAACCTTGTAGCACTTTTTGATGAGCCTCAGTCAGGTAGGGGGTAACTAATCCTCTGGTAATTGCCAGAATGATGGTCTGATTCACCTTATAATAAGTTCAGCCATTCTGGTAGAAGTGTAATGATTGGATGCTTTTGTAATGCAAACTATGTAAATACCTTGCATCTGATTTTTTAGACAGGTTAGTTTGCTACTAAGTGATCAGATTATTCACAGTTTTCATCGTGCTATAAACAGTGACCTTTCAAAAACATGTTTGTTTTTAGTATAGTAAAAGGAATTAAGCTTTCTTGGGATTCTGTTCCTAATGAAGAAAAAGGATTAGCAGCAAGCAAGGAGATAACTCTAACTTAGTGTGGGAGGAAGGGAGAATACCATGCTATTGACATTTAGAATGTTCCAAAGTGAATACTCAGCACGACAGAAAATCAGAAGACAGAAATTTTCAGTGTAACTGCTTTAGTTGTATTTATTTCACGTTCAAAATAAAACACTAAAAAGATTTTACAATATTTAAATTTGAAATAGTATTATATCCTCAATCTTTGAAGACAGTAACTTTAAAATTAGTAAAAAGTGTACTATGGAGTCTGTTAATATATGAGCTGTACTCGGTAATTCAAAAAAGAAAATGTGCAGAAAGCTGATGCCAGTTGACAAAAAGTGTGACATAAACTCTTAAGCCTGCTTCATCAAGACCTTCCTGACTGACACCACCAGTCCTGAAGTACTTTGTTTTATCTTTTTGCAATACTTGTATGGTTTATCTTGCTAATTCTAGGCAGGTTGCACTGTAGCTGTCTTCCCTGACAACACTAACGTGTCAGGGATCATATTTTCATTTGAATTCATTCATCTGGCAAGGGAAACCAGAGCTAAAGAGAACACAGACTGCAATTCCACTTACAATTACAAACAAGAAAAATCTTGTGCATGTCACCCTGGGACAGTTCTACATTAATTTTGACAGGGCTGCCCTAGTAAAGGTCTCAGAGTCATCAACAATTCCCTGATACCATCAGCTTAGTGAGTAACAGCACCAGCCAAAAAAGCTGTTAAAATGTTGGGCATCATCAGGAAAGGTATTGAGAGCAAGATGGAGAATATCTGCTCTGCATTTTGCTATGGTGTAAACTTTGATGTGCACAACTCTTGACAGTTGTGTGCAGGTCCAGTTTCTACACCCCAGGAAGGGTTGTAATATACATAGAGGCAACTAAATTGAAGGTCAAGCTGCTATCTTTGAGGACTAGCATCGAAGGGATTTGGAGCAGACTAGTGGAAAAGATGAGTTAAGTTTTAACACCTTAAGGGCAGAGATGTTATCAAATCTTGTAGTGCTTGGATGGTGACATTTGAATTTAGGAGACTGGATCAAAACAGCTTAAAGTACTTTTTAACTGAGTTACAAATTTGGAACTTTTGTGCCATAAAAGCTTGTGAGTGCAAATATTACCAAATTTTTAAGAAGTCTTTTAAAAAGAAAAATTAATGGCAGTAGGCCCATAGACTGATACGAAAAAGAATAGATAAAAATATTTAGTAACAACCCTACTTCTGTGATGGTCAATGCAGGGGATAAGTTAGGGAATAAACTGAAGTGGTTGGGAGAAGGGAAGGCAGGAAGCCTTGGCTCCTGCTCTTTTCCTAAGTAGCTCCTCCAGTTGTCAGCAGCAGAGACAAAATTTTGTACTAGGTGTTTCACTGGTCTGAACCATTTTGATATTTAATTTTTTTCTCTTCTGTTTGTTCAGAGTGATGTCAAGTTTCTGAAAAACTTGAGTGGATGAAAAAAATCTTGAAACATATATGCTTCTAACAAAATAAAAGACAAATTGATCTTCCTTTTGGCTGCCTAGGAAGATGCCAAGACCTATTTTAGATGTTTCAGTAGCTGATCAGAGAGGTTTTGTGAATTCAGAACTTCCCAATTGCCACAGAGGACTAACATTCATTACAGGAATTTGGGAAGCTTTCAGAGGCATCGTGAGCATTTGATGTAGCAGATGTTCCTAAGGGAGTCTCAACCTAAATCCTTTTGCTTTGACTCATGTTCTTTACTGATTCACAAAACCAGATGATAAGCAACTGATACCACTCTTGGCCAAAATAGTCATTGTCTTTTGTAATGAAACATTGCCATTTTTCTTAGAAACACACTGTACTTCAGACACTGTAGAAATTCACCTTAGATTCATAGGTTGTAGTCTATATAACTACCTTATAATATCAAACCTTCCATTCCTGNGGTTTGTTTGTTTGGGTTTTTTTTCACATGTAAGCATAAGAACCCACCTATTTCATCAATCTTTAAAGCTCACAGAAACATGATCAAACTTATGTAGCATTATTTCTACTATACATCTGTGCTATAGCTATGCCAAATAGTTCCTAATGAAGAAAAAGGATTAGCAGCAAGCAAGGAGATAACTCTAACTTAGTGTGGGAGGAAGGGAGAATACCATGCTATTGACATTTAGAATGTTCCAAAGTGAATACTCAGCACGACAGAAAATCAGAAGACAGAAATTTTCAGTGTAACTGCTTTAGTTGTATTTATTTCACGTTCAAAATAAAACACTAAAAAGATTTTACAATATTTAAATTTGAAATAGTATTATATCCTCAATCTTTGAAGACAGTAACTTTAAAATTAGTAAAAAGTGTACTATGGAGTCTGTTAATATATGAGCTGTACTCGGTAATTCAAAAAAGAAAATGTGCAGAAAGCTGATGCCAGTTGACAAAAAGTGTGACATAAACTCTTAAGCCTGCTTCATCAAGACCTTCCTGACTGACACCACCAGTCCTGAAGTACTTTGTTTTATCTTTTTGCAATACTTGTATGGTTTATCTTGCTAATTCTAGGCAGGTTGCACTGTAGCTGTCTTCCCTGACAACACTAACGTGTCAGGGATCATATTTTCATTTGAATTCATTCATCTGGCAAGGGAAACCAGAGCTAAAGAGAACACAGACTGCAATTCCACTTACAATTACAAACAAGAAAAATCTTGTGCATGTCACCCTGGGACAGTTCTACATTAATTTTGACAGGGCTGCCCTAGTAAAGGTCTCAGAGTCATCAACAATTCCCTGATACCATCAGCTTAGTGAGTAACAGCACCAGCCAAAAAAGCTGTTAAAATGTTGGGCATCATCAGGAAAGGTATTGAGAGCAAGATGGAGAATATCTGCTCTGCATTTTGCTATGGTGTAAACTTTGATGTGCACAACTCTTGACAGTTGTGTGCAGGTCCAGTTTCTACACCCCAGGAAGGGTTGTAATATACATAGAGGCAACTAAATTGAAGGTCAAGCTGCTATCTTTGAGGACTAGCATCGAAGGGATTTGGAGCAGACTAGTGGAAAAGATGAGTTAAGTTTTAACACCTTAAGGGCAGAGATGTTATCAAATCTTGTAGTGCTTGGATGGTGACATTTGAATTTAGGAGACTGGATCAAAACAGCTTAAAGTACTTTTTAACTGAGTTACAAATTTGGAACTTTTGTGCCATAAAAGCTTGTGAGTGCAAATATTACCAAATTTTTAAGAAGTCTTTTAAAAAGAAAAATTAATGGCAGTAGGCCCATAGACTGATACGAAAAAGAATAGATAAAAATATTTAGTAACAACCCTACTTCTGTGATGGTCAATGCAGGGGATAAGTTAGGGAATAAACTGAAGTGGTTGGGAGAAGGGAAGGCAGGAAGCCTTGGCTCCTGCTCTTTTCCTAAGTAGCTCCTCCAGTTGTCAGCAGCAGAGACAAAATTTTGTACTAGGTGTTTCACTGGTCTGAACCATTTTGATATTTAATTTTTTTCTCTTCTGTTTGTTCAGAGTGATGTCAAGTTTCTGAAAAACTTGAGTGGATGAAAAAAATCTTGAAACATATATGCTTCTAACAAAATAAAAGACAAATTGATCTTCCTTTTGGCTGCCTAGGAAGATGCCAAGACCTATTTTAGATGTTTCAGTAGCTGATCAGAGAGGTTTTGTGAATTCAGAACTTCCCAATTGCCACAGAGGACTAACATTCATTACAGGAATTTGGGAAGCTTTCAGAGGCATCGTGAGCATTTGATGTAGCAGATGTTCCTAAGGGAGTCTCAACCTAAATCCTTTTGCTTTGACTCATGTTCTTTACTGATTCACAAAACCAGATGATAAGCAACTGATACCACTCTTGGCCAAAATAGTCATTGTCTTTTGTAATGAAACATTGCCATTTTTCTTAGAAACACACTGTACTTCAGACACTGTAGAAATTCACCTTAGATTCATAGGTTGTAGTCTATATAACTACCTTATAATATCAAACCTTCCATTCCTGAGCAAGTTCAAAGACAGCAAGTTGGACGAAGAAAAATGTCTTAATCTCCTCGAAGTTAAGTGAGCATGTAGCCTGAAGTGATTGAATTGCTGTAATAAAAAAGGTACCATCAGCCAAAAAAAAAAAAAGTATGTGATCATAGGCTTTCTAAATGCAAAGTAAAAGGTAGTGTAAGTAAACGTGAAAGGTACCTTTGCACATACAGGTAAGTAGGTGACAGGCATCAGGTGACAGTACTTCATTTATTTTCATCACATCTTTATGATAGAATATGCTAGACTTTTCACCACTCTAAAGCTGCTTATAAGATACAAATTTATTGTTTTGAGTTTTTATTTTGTTTTGTTTTGTGGGTTTTTGCTTGTTTGGAGTGTGGACTTTTGTTTTGTTTCTGCAAAGTACTAGAGGCAGCTACCTCCTCCTTATAGTGAAGTGTGTTATAGCAAATCCCACTACTGACCATGATAGTCTAATCTGTCTACGAAAGTATCAGTCTCTAAATATTGTCAATGATGAACATCCTTCCCTGGAAGGGAACATAGAATGAGAATCTGCAAAGTCCTTCAGCTCTGGAGCTACTTAAGAATTCATTATTCCAGATGCTTTTTAGTGGTTGGTTGACAGTATGGACTTCAGCATCAGCAACATGAAAACTAAACCAGTTATTTGTCCCATGTAGTATGATGCACATTTGCTTGGTTAAATCAGTATAATAATAAACTTTGGTATAAAAATAATTTCATAGATATATCACAGTTGTTTGAAACTAAATACAGGGACATTATGGATTGGAGGAAGAAAAGGGGTTTTGCAGCATTTGCATTCATGGTGTATTCCTCCATGTAGAAGACATGTCTCCAGAAGCGTGACTGAGTAAGGATGGTTGAAGTTTGTCTTAATTAAAATAAGCTGCTGCAAATGTCTCGGAGCAGCACCTACCTTCTGGGATTTGCAGAAACTTCTGCAACCATTTTAGGATATTCATACTAAGGTTGTCTCTTGGTTTGGACTCAGGGCATCCAAGAGACTATTTGATCCATTAGGGTAAAAATGATAGCTGTGTGTGTCCATTTTACAACATCTACTTTGTTCAACAGTTTCGAAATGTGGTGTTAACAAAGCTTGTCTGCATGGGAGGTAGAACTTGCAGCATGGTATGAAGTATCCAGGGATCTGAGAGCCATCACAAACTAGGGATCATCTTTCCCAACCCATGTTTGTAACCTCCTGTACAACATCAGATGTGGAGTAGAGTCAGGAACCAACCTTACCTCGTCCTCACTCCAAGAGAAGCAGTCTGTTGAAGTTGCCGTTGTTTTCTTTGTATCACTAAGGCAATTTCCTTGTTATTGTCTCCTTTTTATATTCTTGCACACACACCAGAAGTTCCATTATGGCATGATAGTTGAATGCAATATCTGCATATTTTCCCAATGTGATCATTTGAGTCTATTGAGATCAGGTTTTTACTTCTGAGTTTTTATGAAAGACAATAAATATATTTTATAAAACCTAAATAAAGACCAAGTTTACTTGTGGGACTTAGAACTGTAATTCTATCTCTCACAGTTTCATTTTGCTTGCTCTTTTGGGATCTGTTTCAAGGTACTAACCATCCATCCGGGTTGCATACATAGTGAAGGAATAAAATCGTTAGTATCCACTGAACAGAGAGATCATAACTTTTATCTACCTGCTTTAAACCATGTGCAAACAGAGCTAATTTTGATGCTGGCACTATTCACTTATTGCATTGCTATCTCATTACAAAAAGACTAATGGCACGTAAGGGTCTTTTTGCTTGTTTTGATGGAGATTTGTTACATTTGGTTACTGTAGACAAACAAAATCCTCATTCCTTATTTGAAGAGGATGGTTTTAAAATCAGACTGCTTTCAGTATCTATGTTGCTTGTTTCATTTAGCTTGTTTAAAATAAAATAGAGGAAAGGCATAAATTATGTAAGAACAAAAGTGAAAGCATGCAATGCTCATGTGAAGAAAGGGCTGAGAACTAAATCAGATTGTTACTTAAGCAAAGGCTACTTCTGAACATTGACGTTTCCAGAACAAAGAACAGAGTGTAGTTAGTACATTGAAATGGTCTGACTGTGGTTCTCATAGGAAAGTGGGAAAAGGAGGGATGTGCAAAACCATTAAGCTACTGTTTTCAGTAAGGGCTACTTAAGTGTAACTGAGGGAAAAACAGAGCTCATTTCAGTATTAGCATGAGTAGTTTTCACCAAAATCTGCTTCTATCTATATTCAGGTATCAGTGCTATGCGTGTTATCTCAGGTGGTAGAAGGACAAGATCCTACAGTGTCCTGTGTGGAAGCCTGAAAGGGAAGGTTTGGTGTTTATGAGGTTGTGGGGAAAAGGAGTTGTCTGAGATTGGCTTACAGCTGCATTATTCTCCTGACTTTACCCCTTTCTGCTAAATCAACTTTACCACAAAACACATTTTCCGACGTTGGGGTCAAGCTGGTGGCCAAAAGCTGGAAGCTTGGCAGTCCCTAGCTCCAGGCCTTGGTCTCCCCTACTCTGGTGTGATCAAGCTGCACACAGCCAGTGACACCCCCTGCATATGTGCTCCCACCAGTGAAAGCAGATGGCAGTGGGCAACTGTTCCTGCTCCCAGCCTGACATACCTGCTGTCCATGCACTTCACTGAAGCCCTGTGCCTTTGTTCCTCTTCTTGCCTTTCGCCAGCATAAAATCTGTTTGCTTGTGTGTCCCGGAGGTGGATTTTATCCCGCAGAACAGGAAAACTCCTGCAGTTCATATGTTGCTTTCTCAGCTACACCAACCAGCGCTCGCTGCCAAAATGCCAGCCAAAAGGCAAGTAGCCAGTTGTTCACTGAAGTCTGTCAAGGTGGTCTAAACCAGTTCTGTGTCCTTTTTGCAAAATCTTTATGGAACAGCCTCACTTTGGCAGCCTTGGATGAGGGACAGCAACTCCTGCAGTTAAGTTGGCAGAGGGTATAGCAATGAAAATCTGGGAAAGTCACAGCTCCTTAAATCTGGGAAAGCAGCAGTGGAAGTTGGAGGAGAATGCCCGTGTAGTCCAGCAAAGATACCAGCAGAACAAAACCCGGATTTTCCATGTGCAGATTGTCATAGTTCATACAGTATCCACTCTATTTTCCAACCATTTATTAATTTATCTTTGTGCTGACACTTTGTAACAGGTAAGAAAAAATGACTAAATCCTTTTAGGCAGCTGTGTATGTATCTGCTGCTAGACAAGTAATGGAAGTTGTAACTACCTTGCCCTAAAGCCATTAGGTGAGATGTGTGGTTTCATACAATATTTTGGGAGAATTACTTGGCGTGTCTTAGAAATGGATTTTAAAATGCAATCAGCTGCTTTCTGCAAAACAAAAAGATCTTAAAAGCAGCCAATGCTGTCTTGTAAATATTAATTACATGGAGTTATCCTTCCTTTATCTATCCTCTGTGTTTCTGACGAAGGAAGAGTAAACATGCTTAGTGTAAATTTTGTAGGCTCAAGTGAAATTTTTTTTCAAAATCAGTGTATTTATTGTTCATCTCTTACCAATTTAGTGATTTAAAATTAGAAACATTGTACAACTAAAGCACTGTCACTGGGGGAGGGACAGTGAAGGATTCGTTGTTGTTGTTGCTTGTTTTCTTTAGGCCTCTTTCTGCACTTACAGAAGTTGATTGAAGTTTAATATTCAGAGGTTTCAGTGCTTGCAAGGTGACCAGATCCTTGTACTGCAATTTGGCACCGTATAATCCTAGTTATAAACAGAGGAATCTAATTTCTTCATCTAGAAGGAGCGTTAAATCATGGAATTACAGTATAAAGTTCCATGTAGGTCAAGTGCACTAATTTGTCTCTTATTCTTTGTTTTAAACTTCTGAAGTCCTTGCCTCAGCATGGAAATTTCTTACATGACTATTAATAACTCTTTTTTTTTTTTTTTTTTTAAATATTGTTCATCTGAATTTCTCCTTTCAGTACAGTAGAAATAACTGACATTTGGAGGCAAACATAATTAAATGTAGCATAGATTTAGTTCAGCAAATTTATCACCATGACTCAAAGGATCAAAGTACCAGACCATGGAAAAACCCTTCCATTGTGAAAAATGTGGCATACATGTGTTTGAATTGGGCAAATCATAGAATGGTAGGGGTT